>JASCZW010007011.1:0-76542 GCA_034211315.2 Aedes japonicus | reverse complement strand
CGGCGAGAACCTAAATTCATTTTCTAGTTATAGGTATTCCACTAAAAAGCTCACAAGAATTCATAAATTATCACTTGAAAGAACAGATACAAACAAACAAGACTACTGTTGGGGCGTCTCACAAACTGTCAGGATCGTATTTCATTGGAAAAACATGGAATTTTTTTAGTACTGACTGTGTGCCGGTCTGGCTTGATTTGTTCCACTATAAATAATAGATACTAGTGCAATCACAAAGTGTTCATATGGTGTTTCCTTGGGTAGCTGTATGAAGCTGTCTAAAAGCTGGGCTATTTAAAAAAATACAATGTGTACTAAAAATACCCACCTTGAAACATCTCCGTGTAATTCCAAAGGTGGGTGTATTTAACTCTTATATGGGTGAACATTTACTTCGGAAAATTTGAAATCCTTCAGAGTTTGTCAGAAGTACAAGTACAAGTCTTATACTGTTGCACCTCGCTTTTGTGTTTAGTTTTATTCCCAGCTCCGAATTCGGGATAACAATTTCAAGCATGGATGTGCTAGAGCTATAAGAGATAAACTGGACGCAAAATGTTTCCGAAAGCTAGAAAGGAAGTGATTTTACAAATTAGAAACACATTTTTATAAACACGTAGAACATAAATGTTAAATTTTTATTCGATGTATTATTGCTACAATAATACAATGTGCTGATTTATTTCTTAAATTCTAATGATTTTCCAGAACCATTTTTGAAAGTAATATTTAATCGACTCTGATTAGAGATGCTTAGATAATTTTAAGCCACCCAAAACAAAATTGATCTTCGAGAACATGGGTGAAAAGTATACATCCATTGTGACGTGTATACGTTGTTCCACCTATGGCTAAAACGCTTTTACCCACCTTTTATGTTAGTCCACTTTTCTTCAAGGTGGGTGAAAAAACACCCATTGCTGTGTACTTTAAATCCTCCGTTTGGTAGTAAAAAAAGCATTTACACCGTCTTTAACGCGAGGTTGTACAGAATGAACAACGAACATAGAGTGAATTACAACGGACAACTTAATCTTACACCAAGTAGACCAGTATGGACATTTTTGTTTTGCAAAAAGTGGGGAAACAAGACAAGAAAAGTGAAACCGATTCAAACCAACAGTAAGGATGTTGTCATTCCTGAACCATATCACAAACGTTGAAGCAAATTTTTAACAATCGTACTTTTAAAAAAAAAGTTTGGTCCATTCGTCTTCTTCTTTAGCATTTCAAGCTTATTGCTTTCACAATTAGCTTATTGCTTGCTCACAACTTAATATTCTGAATGCACTTCCACAGTTATTAATTGAGAGCTTTCGATGCCAGTTACCATTTTTGCATTAGTATGATTGTGTGGCAAGTACAATCATACGCTATGCCCAGGAGTCGAGAAGTTTTCCTTAACGAAAAATTCCTAGACCAGACCAGGAATCGAACCCAGCCACCTCCAGCATGGTGTTGCTTTGTAGCTGCGCCTTTACCGACTGAGCAAAGGGAGGTCCATTATGATGTGTAAATTTCATTGCATAAAATGTCATTGCGGTAATTATCCAACCCAAGTAGCTGAAAGTCACCCTGTAGACGAATTAAAAAGAATTTGTATTATATTCTAAAGATCTCTAACCATTCGACATTCTATCAAAATGTCTCCCATAACTCGAGAAACGCATTGTTCATCGATTCTCTTATTTTTTGTAAATAACGCGGTTGCAAAAGAATTTTTAATAATATTCTTATTCAAATAACGAACTATACTCTGTCGGCAGAAGCTACAAGCAGAATAATAAATTATGTTTGTTTATGTATGTTTTACCGTAGAAAATCGAAGATACAGTCGATACAGCGAAACGGCGAACAATGATAGTATGTTTACTTATATTATGCTGGATGTAGTCAATCGGTGATTGTTAAATAAACGAAACCAAATTTCAGAAAATAAAAGCTATCAGTTAAAACTTGTTGACCACAACGGTGTGTCTCACAATAGGTGTCGCCTTTTTCAGTCTTAGTTTATTTCTGCTGGGTTATTTCAACAGCGAAATTGATTATACCCGTTTTGAGTGTAATTTTTGACAGCTTATCGCTGAATATTTATCAGCTACCAGCTACAGGAGCAAGTTTAAAAATTACATTTGCAAAAGCTTAGACCATGTCAGATATTCAGAAGCCTCAAGCAGTTCCGAGTGAGTAAGCGTTTGGTTTTTGTACCTTAATACGGTTCAAGGAAACTGGAAATGGTCCATATTCAACACAAAGGAGGTACTAGATGAACTGCCAGAACGAAGAAAAAGATCAAATGTGTGAGGGAGCGAATAAGACGTAATCCGGTCGTATCTGGCCGTAAATTGAGCAAACAATTTCAAATGTTCCTTGCTTCAATGAACAGCCTCCTCAGACATGATCTGGAATGCTAGCCGTACAAAAAACAACGGGTTCACGGATCGACAGGGCGTCAAAACCAAGCCAGGGTCCAAAGAAGCAGAAATCTTTTGGTTTGGCACGGTGACTGCGAGATTTTATTTTCGGGTGAAAATGGCAAAATTCATGCCAATATTCCAAGGGATAAACTAGATGTAGAACGCTGTCAGAATGTATCGAAAATCATGGTATAGGGCACCGTCTCACGAAAACGAAAACTTGTTCTTCTTTTCATAGAATCTAACGTAAAAATCAACACTGAATATTATATCGAGCAGGTTTTGAAGAACCGTCTGTGATGGATTTAAAAAGCGTTTGCGCAAAGTGATCAATAACAAGGGCGAGAGATTCAAATAAAATTAGCTTGGTTTATTTCTATAACATGTATTTTTCAAATGACCAAATGCTATGATTTGGTTGATTTGTTTTGCTGTAATCCCATTTTGTTTTAGTGACAACTATTGTGAGACACCCTGTAATTATGATTCAATGTCTATTATGAATGTTTAATACAAGAATCTAAAAAAAAATCATAATCTTAACTGCCACATGATTGTTTGACTTATAAAATCAACTGGCATTTGTACAAAATTCTTACAAAATATGAAAGGTATCTTCAAAATGATACAAGGCATCTTTTCAGAATTCCATTTTTATCTCTATTGTCTAGAAAATTTAATATATAAAAATGTTTGTCAACCCGAATTCGGCATATTATTTTTAATAGCTTGTGAACGAATTAATGATTGATTGAATGCATCACGCATTCTTAAAAAAATGACCTGAACCGCTCAATCACATTCAAATGCCATTAGTGTCCTTATTGGTAAAACAAAACACAAACAAGAAGTCCCCAAGTGCTATATAGATATCCGATCTCTACGCTACTAGCTACTGCTACCAAGAAACCGTCAGCCAAAAAAGTCTCTAAAAGAGCTGATCTTGTTCGATG
Organism: Aedes japonicus; assembly: GCA_034211315.2. Classification (NCBI taxonomy): domain Eukaryota; kingdom Metazoa; phylum Arthropoda; class Insecta; order Diptera; family Culicidae; genus Aedes; species Aedes japonicus. The sequence goes on along the minus strand of JASCZW010007011.1, from coordinate 73,172 downwards.
GCGATCTCCTTGTCGGTCGGTCGGTCGGTCAAACCGAAAAAAACAATATCTTAGTCCAAATAAGCTTGCCTCTCGCGCGCTGAACCCTACCCGCGATGGGTTCACTTTTCATTTCATTCGTCAAGTTGGGATGAACGAGCAGAAAGAAAAAAAAATACAAACCATCACCATGCTTCCAAATGTGCCGCGACGCAACGCGAGAACTCGGATGAAATCGAGAGTCTATGCCATAAGCTTTCAATATCAAGTGGTTGACGTCCGCCGTCGTCGTCGTCGTCGTCGTCTGACCGGGTCTAGGTGGTGGAGCGGAGGAAACCCTCGACTTCGATATTACTATTCAGGCAAACCGCTTCCCTTTTAAGGAATTGATACCGTACATGGCAAAATGGGGTCTCTCAATGGTAAGACTCTTGAAGCCCTCGCTCGATCACTCGTTCGCCAGCTCTGCTCTGGAACTGGACGCTAGGCAATATCACCATAAGCGTCGTCGTCGTCGTCACTTGCTAGGCAAGCAAATCGAATAAAAAGAAGAAAACACGCACATTATGGCAAAACCTGCAGTTCCGAGAAAAACGAGAACTTTTCGATTGACTCGACGTCGGTAAGGTCTTATTGTTCTTGCTCCAACCAAGCAAGCCATAATTGCGATTCGCGCGTTTTAATCGATAGCTTGGATTAAATGGCGCAGCTCTTGGTCGGTAGAACAACATAGAAGCAAGTGACACAATGAGAATGGGAAGAAACTTCCATCCATCCAAAGTCCACTACCCCCACCCCAAGGAAAGCGGCTTCTGCATTGCTTCTTGCTCTTTGATGTCAATCCGGAAGTGTAGGACCTGTCCGTTCTGTGGCGATGGCGATGTACTTGGCCTTACCATCGATGGCTCGATGTCATTCAACGCGCGCTGTTGACGGTTGATTATGCGCGGCAGTTCCGTCTCTTGAAGTGGTGCTCATGTTGATGGGGTTGTTGGAGGGCTTTTTTCTCTCCTTCGGGTGGTGGATCCTAATGAAGTTGTTCTGTTGATTTGTGTAAGTAATGATTAATCGAATGATGGTGGATTTGGAGAGCAGGTTGATTGAATGGAACGACTAATGTATGTTGCGAAGGACTTATTGTAAGCGATGATCTCTAGCATAATCTTTAAGAGTTTTGAAAGTACGGCAGTAGGTAGGTAAGCAAATCGAAAAACATATGTTTTGATTAATAACGTATAAGCCCTTTCACATTACAACTTATATTATGTGATATAGAGTATCTCTGATGTATCAGAATGCTGATATCAAGATAGTCTATATCACGTGATATAAGTTGTAGTATAAACAAGGTGTAAGCAGCAGCCTAACTAATCTACTATCAGTATTGTTGGAAATTTCAAATGAGCTGGGAACTTGAAAATCAATTTGCCAACAAAAACACTCGTTGTGGTTCTGAATCAAACCTCGTATTATGAATGTGTTGCAATTTTATAGTGGACACACTTTATTATTTTTATTTATTTGTCGTCCGTTTGTTAGTATAGACTGTTCCGAAAAATATAAATACACATTCTTTCTTGAATAAAAAGGACCATACTGTGATTTTTATTATTCAAGTCTCAAACATAGTAAATATCAATATTTTCTTTCCATGTTCATTTCAACTTGCTTTCAATTTGCATTTTCTCCGTGTTTATTGTAAGTTGCCATTATCTGATTTAGAGGTCCAAATTTGGCGTAATTGGTGTGATGATGACTTGTAGTTAATATATTTCTAATTCGAAGTTGTCAAGACGGAATGATAAAAGTTCTACAACGCTTTGCGAAACAATATCATTTACGAATGAAACTAATGCAAATTCACAGCGCTCCTTTAATGATTGGATGCTGAAGAGTAAACAGCGTGCTTCATAAGATGAAAGAGGTAGCCTTGTCCAGCCTAACTTACGAAGCGCAAACAGTTAAAACAGCTTCTGTACCGATTCTATTAGTTCTTCTTATATAACTAAAAAGGGTGACCAAACAACGCCTCAATATTCCAGTATTGACCGCACATATGCAACGTAAAATGTTCTTATATACGGGTCATGAAAATTGTAACTAAAACGTTTTATGAATCCAAGCATATTATATGTTCTGTTGTTGATAATACTGTTTTAATGCTTAATGAATGTAAGTTTAGAATTCAAGATAACTGCTAAGTCTCTTACTCTTTAACACTTTTCAACTGGCTGATTCCCTAAATTGAAAGTTATGCCAGGGGTGCTTCGTTTCCTACTAAAAGTTATCGAATTACATTTTTTACGTTCAGCTGTAAAACAAAGGAAAATGTCATCCTCGAACAAGATAAATAAAAGCGGGCCTAAATGAGAGCCTTGGAGGACTCCAGAGGTACCGTGAAGTACCCTAATTCTGCGCAGCGCCTAGTTATGTGCATTTTGCCAAAATTTTGCAGTTAATTGCTAGATTGTCAAACTTCATATTTTATCCTATACACAAGAGGACAACATCTATTTACATGTAGAACTAAATTCAAAGAATATTCAACTAAACATTAGTTGGGAATGTTTTAATATGCGCAAAATTAGGGCCTTAAGTGCGCAGAATATGGGTACTTTACGGTATATTGAATAGGGTTGGATTTCTTCCCTTTTAATCTAACTATTTGTTGATGGTTAGTGAGATAGGATTGCAGCCATTTGAAGCTTTACTTCAATATCTAGATCCATTTCCAATTGATTCGGGCTTCCAACTCAACTGAAAGAGAGCATGTTCAGCGGTGGTCTATATCCTGGTTTGGGTCTTATTGTTTGGAATAAACTCTACCCTTGCGCTGAGCTGGCTGGTTTATCGTACTGTAGTACCTATGAGGCTCACTACAAATGGTTATAGCGATGCAAGGTAACGGAACAGCACATAGAAATTTTAGATATTGCTATTCTATATACTATTCTTTAGACGGTATATAATTGCAGATCATCTATAGAATTCCCAAGTATCAAGTAATAGTTTTACCCAATTTTTTCATGGATATTGTCAAAGCTAACTGGTTCAAAATGGGTATACAAGTCCGTCAACATTTGCAGTAATCCCACAAATAACAACTGTTCTGGCCCAACAATCAATAACAGTCTTGGCAATTTTCGCCATTTCAAAGTTACAATCATCTATCATCGCATGAGGCGAATAGCTGCATTTTATCATTATATGCATATTATTTGGTATTAAGTTAAACACTTACGCATATGCGAATTCTGTACAGTTGATCAGCCGTCAAATTTTAATTATAGGAAAGGCTTGTAAGATGGAACACGATCCGTCTTTTGCTCGTAACATGTATAATTTTTATTTTTTCGCAGATCCAAAGACATCTTTCGAAAGAAGAACTAATAGGCACCAACTTTGCTTAAGAAACTGATTATTTATAGTCATAAAAAAAAAGTTATGGCCTATTTTCGAAATCCATAAAAAAATGCAATTTCTAAAAATGGCTTGTAAGATGGAACACCATTCGTTTTGTGCTCGTAACATGCATAATTTTAATTTTTTCGATAATCTTTCCAAAGAGAAGTAGAAGGCACCAAGTTTTTATTGATTATTTATCGTCATAAAAAAAATTATGGCCTATTTTCGAAATTCATCGAAAATTGCAATTTCAAGAAATGTATTGTTATATTTCAATTTATTGTTGATTCCAAACATAAAAAATATCATTCATATGTTTTAAAACGAAAAAAAAAATGTGTTCCATCTTACAAGCCTAACAGTGTTCCATCTTACAAACATGACGCCATAAACACAAAACATCAAACAATTATTACACTTTAAGATTTGTAAGGAAATGCCTTTGGATCATAAAAATACACCAAAAATGCTAGCTAACACAAATGTTAACCTTTTGATATCGATGGGAAGTTTCCACTTATTAAGCACTACAAATAATTGCTATTTTAATTATTCTAACACTTTCGAACATTGTAACCTGGAAGAGCTAAATCGAATGAGTGTATTCACTTCAAAAGGAAATGAAAATTGAAGAATAGAAAAAAAAAAAAATGAGATCGTTGTCGCTGTGAATGTCAAAGGGGCCCTGTTCCATCTTACAAGCCTTTCCTCTAATAGATGGCGGTAGTGTTTGCCTGCATAGCAAATACGAATGCCGTAATACTTTTCACTTAGATAAATATAAACATTTGCTAAAACAAGCATGCTGGGTTGTGTGAATTATATGTAATATTCACTCCTAGACACACCTCAATCGTTCACCTGGCCACATACATGCAACCGTTGAAGATATAGAAAATTTGGTATCTAACTTGAGAAGACACAAGGAACTCACGTAGCCTTAAGTAGATATTAATGGAAAAGTGAAATGAATTGTTGGAAAGAATATCGGTGATAAGAATGCTGGGTTGTGAAGTAGACCAAGGGGTGACAGGCGAAAATGGCAGATAAAGGAATTTAACGTAGACCTCTTCGTTTATATAATGACCCAGCATATATGAACCACAGGTCTGAAGCGGCTGTCATCCACGAACAATAATCGTGAAGCCGAAAACTTGGTGCTGCGTGTGGTGCTGATTTGACAGCTCGATTTTCTTGAAGGCTTTATGCAGCAAACACAATAGTCGCGGCAGAAGTTGTCGTGTTTTGTCGTTAATTTGATTCGAGAAAAAAGAAATTCCGTGTTGTACTTAGAGCAGTGGTTATTAAAAAGACAATATCGATTGTTTATCAGACAGGTATTATAATGTTTTACCTTAATTACTGTTACTAGTAGTTTGGTAGAAGAAATATTGTAAAGAAATATAAACCATTGTGAACCAAGCTTAAAATGTTCAAATCGTCACTAGCGCCACACCAAATGTAGCTGGCTTCAAGAACTATCGCTCTCTTCAGTCCTCTGATATGAACGCGGTTAAATTCACGGAGCTTTTAGCTAGAACGTGTGATGCTACGATGCCGAGAAAACTGAACCGAGAAATGGAAGGCCCCTCGCTTACTGGTGGAACGATACACTCTCCGTCCTTCAGGCGAGCTGCCTCCGCGCCAGAAGACGTGTTCAGCGCTCGAGAACTGAAGAAGAAAGGAGGTAGAAACGAACGAATTTCGTTCGGCAAAGGCGGCAGTGCGGCACTCAAGAAAGCAATAAATGCTTACTGAGCAAAGTTAGTTGCTTCAAGGAGCTATGTCAGGACGCGGAATTCAATCCTGCTTATCGAAGGAATTATCCTGGGAATGCTTATCGAGTTGCAATTGCGAAGGTAAGAGGCGCAATGACGCCTGTTGAAAGGTGCCCTGACAAGTTGAAAGTCGTTGTAGAAGGTCTGTTCTCATAGCACGACCCAACGATCTGGCCTCCCAACACCGTACGAGGATGTAGAGGGTAACAACGTCGACAATATTCAAATCACCAACGAAGAGCTCGCGACCCCTGTGAGAGATCAGAAGGTGAAAGCGCTTAAGGTGGGATCCCAAACGTGGCTTTGAAAGTGACTATTCATGCGTTTCCTAGCATGTTTAGGTCTGCACTGCAGATATGTCTAGATGAAGGTTACTTCCCGGACAGATGGAAGATTAAAAAACTGGTCATTTTGAGAAAGCCAGGTTAACCGCCAGGGGAATCCTACAGATCCACATGTTTGCTGGACGCACTTGGCAAACTATTGGAGAAAATCATCCTGAACAGGCTGACGAAGGATTCCCCCAAAGATCCTCAACAGGCTGACGAAGGAAAGCGAGCATGGACTGGCAGGGAAACAGTTTTCAAACGGCTTTCGAAAACGAAGATCTACCATGGATGCCACCCGGAAGGTCGAAAAGGCATAAGAATACATTAATTGTTATGTTATGTATTCTCCGTGCGAGGAGTAACGATTATGATGTAGAAGGAGATGTTCGCTCATCACCATGAGGCACCAAGAGTGAACAACAATGTTTTTGGTGGGGACCAGTATCGCATCGCTTCACGATGTTTCTCTCCGAGGTCTCTACGTTGGAGACGACGAGAAAAACTTTAGTGATCGTCAGTCGGTGCGAATCAAAACAAACCCAAAAAAGGAGAGAGTTCCTCTCCCATGTGCGCATCAGTAAACAGAGTGCACACAATAGATCGCTAAGAATAAACTATACAAGCCACAGTGGTACATGAGCGTCTTTCCATGCGTCAATTTTTGCCTGTTGAAGTGGCGGACTTGTTCCGTCGCTACAACCTACCCACTGCAAGTGGGATGTTAGGCAAAGATTGACGGTCAATTCGAGTACCATTGGATACATGCCCTTTCGCTCAATTTTCAAAAACATCTGTTAATTTTCCTACCTTCCGTACTCTGACGGACCTTTCAACACTTTCTCTTCACATCTTTCATTCTAGCCAAAAACATTGTTGTTCACTCTTGGTGCCTCATGGTGATGAGCGAACATCTCCTTCTACATCAGGCATAAGAAGCTCAGAGGAAAAAGAAAGAAGAGGGAATCGCTTCTGTGCAGTGCACATCATGAGGGTTCCTGACTACCTGTGTAGGATTATACGGAGCTATTTCGAGAATCAAATTCTGTTCTACGTAACAAGTGAAGGACAAAAGCGGATGGAAATCACAACGGAAGTTCCGCAATGCTCTATCCTAGGCCTAACACTGTGGAACGTAATGTACAACGGAGTGCTGATGTTGAAACTACCCATTGGTGTGGAGATATTTAGTTGACTTTGTCGACGACATAGTCCTAACGGTTACTAAAGAAACGGTAGAAGGGATCGAAATGCTAGCAACTGAAGCGATAGGGACAGTGAAAGACTGGATGCGGTTAAACTTCAGATCGCCTATCATAAGACGGAATTGGTGTTGATCAGTAACTGTAAAACAGTTCAGCAGATATAGTCTATTGTCTGAGAAGGTTCAGTGAACTCGAAGCGCGCGCTGAAGTTACATGGCATGATGGTCGAAGACCAGTTGAACCTCAACCGTCACGTTGATTATGTCTGTGAGAAGGTATCAAAGGTATTAACGGCAGTTCCGAGAGTTATGCCAAATAATAGCGGACTAAGGAGCAGTAAGTGACGTCTACTGGCGAACGTCTCGACGTAAACACTTAGCTACGGAGCTGCGTCATGGGTGACAGCGATCGGAACTCCATGAAACCGAGCATTACTTTGCTAAACACAGAGACTAATGGCCATGTGAGTTGCAAGCGCATACATGACAATCTCATCGGGAACAGTCGTTGTCATAGCTGGAATAATCCTCATTTGTATCGCACTAGAAGAAGACACAGCGTTCTACATGCAACATAGGCCACGAGAGGCATCTGACTCCGGACAATATAGTCCAAAAATTGTGCCAAAATAACGCAGATCATGCTTGATCTACAACGAAACTAGTGAGATGATCAACTAGTGAGAAATAACGAGTGACCACAAAACTGAACGAAGTGGAATCGAAAAGCTAACGGGAGAACTTCCACCGTCGGGGAACTCTCTGCCGGAGTTAGCTAACCTCACCGCCGGGGATCAACTGAGTTGATGGTGTGAATAGTCTGTGACTGTCTGGTTGGTCACCCAAGGTACGCAAGGTGCCGCCTTGCCTTCCGTCTTCCACTTCAGCGGTGCTCTCACCTTTCTCCAGGAGCGCCAGGATCTTGTATATGGACGCTCGGCTTTATCTGGTCGACACAAAGTGCGGCACGATGATGAACTTCATTGTTATGGGGTGGAGCAATCCTTCGAACGGAGCTGCTTAACTGCTGTCAATTTGTTTCTGTATATAGCCTATTTTCTTAAATTCAATGGTGAGTTAAAAGGAGATTTATAACCAGGTGGCAGTATAATCGCATGAAAAACTAGTGAACTTTGTCTCTTTTTATTAATGCATGCGTTATTGGACTTCTTTTCGATTACGCTTGACGATTGCCCAATATCTTCAGATTGGTAGAACTTCTGGGTTGTTTAGTGGATTGCAGTCCTTTGGCACAACGAAGACGTTGTTTTTCGCTTACCATCCCTAAGCCACTTTTCCATTATGACAAGACGACAAATCAAGTTAAACAGCATAGAAGATCTGTGCATCTGGATGAAAGGTAGTATCCTTTTTTTAGACACTCTGTTTTGTGGTACCTGTAGTTATGAAGACTATGCTCTTCAAACCACAATTACATATAGCCTGTCGCACCATATACTTTTTAGTGAACATCGGCAGCTTGTTGGCCTTCAAGTTATCTTCGACGTTGCCACATTGTAATGCGGTCTAAAACTCAAGACTGGGAAGCCGTTTGAAGTCTGCTTTGACGTTCGTTTGATCGTCCATTACCACACAGTCAAATTTTGTCAGCAGGTTTGGCGTTTTAACTATTTTGAAAGAACTATATTTTGCTGCTTCCTCCACTTTTTTTACATTTTGAATAGAAAGTTTCGGATTTCTCTCAATCATTCTGAGCCCTGAGCGCTGCAATTTGAAGTTGTCGTTTCACTCACTGCCGGATTATGGTCTTTGATCAAGCGAGTTGGAAGGTGATAGCTCTGTTGAGTTCCAGTGATCCATTTCAGAATGCCTGATTACTCACGTCCATTCCGAGGTCACTTTCACTTACAACCAGCCCCGAATAGACACAATACAAACATCAAATGGACATTAGTATTGTGCATACACTTCCATCATCAAGTCATATTGTTTTGACGATGGCACGGATTTAGTAGTATCGTTCAAATTTAGTTATAATCGGATAGATCTCACCGGAAATTGTTGCTGATGTTAAGTCTTCATTTGGAAGGCCACCTTGTGATGCTAGAAGATGCATTTATGTCTCTACAGGAGAAGTTCTCCGCTTCGGCAAATAAGGCTTCCTTCATTTAAAATTGGAACAAACTTTTGCTCATATTGTGGCGCTTCTGGTGGACGGATTTGAAAGTTCTTGGCACCCACGTGTCGGGAATTTTGTCAGCTTCACGTATGTATTTTTGACATTCCGCAAATCGACTGTACTTTGAAAACAATCAACATGGAAGCCGAAAGAAGGGAAAAAATTGTGCACAGTTATTTGGAAAATCCATTGTGGTCTGCATCTAGGCTAGCTAAACAGCTGAAATTGCCCAGAAATACCGTATGGCGCGTTATCAAACGGTATAAGGAAACATTGACGACGATTCGGAAGCCTCAAGCCAATCGTCGGAGTGGAATTGTCGACCGGAAACTGCGTGGTAAGATTTTGAAGACGATTAAGAGGAATCCCAATCTGTCGGACCATGATTTGGCCAGAAAATTCGGCGCTGCCCATAGTACCGTGAGGAGAACTCGACTCCCGGAAGGAATCAAGTCGTATCGAGCTAGCAAACAGCCAAATCGGACCATAAAACAGAATAGTGTGGCCAAAATCCGTGCTCGGAAGCTATAGGACCAGGTGCTGACCAAGTTCGACGGGTGTCTTCTGATGGACAATGAAACCTATGTCAAGGCTGACTTCGGGCAAATCCCAGGTCAAAAATTTTACTTAGCACAGGCTCGGGGGGATGTTCCAGCCAAATTTAATTTTTTTTTTTGCCGACAAATTTGCACGAAAATTCATGATTTGGCAGGGCATTTGCAGCTGTGGCAAAAAAACGAAAGTTTTCGTTACAAATAAGACAATGACGACGGAACTATACCAAAAAGAGTGTCTCCAAAAACGAATTTTGCCGTTCATTCGATCCCACGACCATCCCGTAATGTTTTGGCCAGATTTGGCAAGCTGTCATTACAGCAAAGTCGTTCAAGAATGGTATGCAGAGAAAGGGGTGCAGGTTGTTCCGAAAAACCTTAATCCACCCAACTGCCCCCAGTTCCGCCCTATTGAGAAATACTGGGCAATCATGAAGAGGAGACTCAAGGCAAAGGGAAAGGTTGTCAAAGACATCAATCAGATGAAGACCTGGTGGAATAAGATAGCTAAAACGATGGACGAAGAAGGTGTGCGCCGCCTAATGAGCCGTGTTACAGGAAAAATTCGAGAATTCCTTCGAAACCGTAACGAATAATTTTATCCGTATTTTTTCTTAAAAGTACGAAGAAAACGCTACATTTGTATAAAAAAAGATCTTGAATTCAATAATAAATAACTGAAATACAGGCAATTGTTTTTGTTCCAATTCTATCTGAAGCAAGCTTTATTTCCACATCATCCTTTTCGCGTGGAACAGCATGAATACATTTAAGGGGACCTTCTCCTGGTTAAACACGAAAAAACCTCTTTATTTTGAATTTTTCTCACGCCGAGACCAAATAAGATAGACGGTTAATTTTTTTTTTATTTTTTATTAAATACAAAAAATTATTGAAAAAAATTTTTTTTGACCAAAATAATGTGACACGCATCCGCTAGAGGGCGCTGGAAAAAAACGGCTTTTCTAGCTGTTGCCAAGATATCTCATAAAGGAATTTTCTGAAATCAAAAAATCAAACGGGGAATTGTTAGTAACATGATTTTTTATAAGATGGACTAAAATGAAGAAGATCCGATCAAAAAAAAAAAAATAAGCGGACTTTGAAGAACATAGTGTTATTTTTGGCCTTTTTTTGAATATTTAAGCCCCTGTAGAAATGCAACCGGACCACCTAGGTCAAAGATTTTAGTTCATCTTATGAAAAACTAATAGACGAACAAAATAAGCCCAAGTTGAAGAAAATCCGACTATTTTTACTGAAGTTATCGTGGAAACAGTTGCAAAAAAATGCATTTCGAGAAAAACGCATTTAAAGAAAAAAAAAAACACTTTTTCGGCCCAGTATTTTCGCAAAAACGACTTGAAATGTCAACTTAGGAGATATATATTTTAGGAGAGTGTTCTAGAGGTATTAAGGAATCCATTTCTTCAAAAAAAAAATCGATTTTTTTAAAGGTAACCAGGAGAAGGTCCCCTCACTCCGTGCACAATTGAAATACAATAAAAATCACAATCACTGCGCAATGAATGAAAAAAAAACTTCACAGCTCTCCCTCTGTAGACCACGTGATGAGTGCATCTCAAATTATATGCCAGCCACTGAAAAGCACTGACGCGCATGCGCGTTAGCTTCGATCGTTGTTTCTGACCAGCAAATGGCCGTTTCTTACATTGCACTAGTCTTCTTTTTTTCACTTCACACTCTGCCAATTATCAAAATCCTTCGTTATGACGCGACTCTATATCGACTTCAAAACTGCTAATAATCACCCATTCACTCGCGACAAAGCGGAAAAATACTCTAATTCTACCTTTTATACCCGGGTGGCACAGTTCTAATAGCACCAACAAACAAAACAAAGCTGAATTAACTCTGTCTCCTTTGCAAAAAAATCACTAATAAAATGGGGAAATGCTACCAAACATTACATATCTTGGGAGGGAATCGATTATATTCACTACGACGTACACAAAACACGCGTTGTTATTATGATTTAACTGTTTGTTTAAGTTGAATTACGAATTAATTTTTGATATTTTGCTTCGCGAAAACGACGCAGCAAAAACAAAACACGTCAGTTTCAAAACACGGCTTGCTGCGATCCCAGGTAACTCTAAGAACGGATTGTCCACTATAAATAATATTTCATTCCTAGCGCATTTTTCAAATTTTTAAATTTTGTACAATATACTGCCTTTATGCTTACAGCTGCTCCTATGCTTTCCGTTTTATTTTATTTTCCACTTATAGGATGCACAATAGCGATGCTGATATACAAGTACTGATTTAAACCAACAGTAGGGATGCTATTGGGGCCACTCGCCAAGTGTTATAGCGTTTTTTATTGGGAAAGCACTTTCAATTTGTACAACAATAATCTATAAAATACTTTACTACTGGAACTAATATCTGCATCCAGCAAGTTGAACGATTTAAAGAGCCATTTATTCTTATCCACCGAAAATTAGGATTGAAAGATTTGATGAAACTCAAACCTCTAGAAGTATTTCGTGCGTTCTATCCCTCGTTCTATGCCTTTGTTGGATTTCCAGATCTGTTTTGTACCAATCATGGGGAGACTTGTTCAGACACCAATGATTTCATTATCTCCCATGCGCTCAACCGATCGGAATGGTTTGTGTAAAGTGGACAGAATATTATAATTTAAGATAACTCAATGAAGATGTCTTCCATATTTGGTTGATCAACTGGAAATCGGTGGATTACCATCTGGTGTAAGATGCTTAAAAGCGTACAAGCGGATTCGATGTGCTACGTCCCACCTCTACCAAATTTAGTAACTTTTAGCCACCACATAACTTTCATGGTAGCGAACAACATATTGAATTACATTTGATTTAAAAAAAAAAACAAAATAAATCAACGATTGGCCTACAATACTGGGTGGTCCATAGTACTAGGGTTATTATGAGCTCCAGAGTTGATAACATTTATGTTTAAAAACTGTAGTTTATTAATATAAAAAGTAATTTACTAATTTGTCAAGATAACAAAACGGAATGTCTTGGATTCGAGTGATATGTCTGCCTGGTTTAAATCTACGCACTAAAGCTAATTTGTAACTGGATGATCCAATAAATTTTAGAGATCGTTCGAAAAACGCCATCATCCGGGGCGATAAAAGATTGTCCGTGTCCCTGATCCGGTCCGATGACACACAACAAGCTACACACACACGAAACGCTCCAACAATTGATATTTATCCTTCGCGTTTCGTTCACATACTTCATCCTGACAAAGGTGGCCCAGTCAGACGTACGTACGAGACATTCGGATCAGGAGAGGAACAGGCTCCGGCGATTTTCTTCCATATTTAGAATAATCCTCGAAGCCATAAATTATGCGCACCACCATTGAACTGCGCGCTCGACGACCAAACACATCCGAGAGTTGCATATGCTTCGCCTCCAATGACTTAGAGTATCTCGGTCGCCGGCTTTTTGTTATCCGCTCTTTTCCTCTCCCTCTTTCCCCGCTTGGGATGCGATAATCAAGTATCCGAAGGGAAAACACACTAACCCTGTCCGCACGAGCTCACAATGTACATATGCCTGCCATACTGAAGCATGAGGTCAACGGCGCCGGGGAACAGGTTTCCGATTCCGGAATTTCATTTCCAAGGATCCTTGAAAGATAAATGTGTACGTAGAAGGAAGCAAGCGGAACCATTTGGGACTTATTAATTTAATTTTCCCTAACGAAGAATTTTCGAATGCGATGCTGACATTAACGAACAATGCCTAAGAATAATATTCATCATCGTTCGAATATTAAACCAAGATGACGTCACGCGCGTAATTCACAGATTTATCACCACTCAGTCAGTAGGGGAAGCATGCAGTGCCTCTCGAAAGCTACACAACCACAATACACAGCGATTTGCGCACGTTTTTTGTGCTGTTGTTGTTGTCTTTTCCCTCCCGCTAAAGCAACAATAATAACACTTGCTTGAGCGGAACGAAAAAAACGCTGACCATCTGTTATAAAACCACTCAATTTCACCGGGATGCATCGGGATTTGCCAGGCCAGAATCGAGACTATCGACCTTGGCGGAGGAGAAAGTGTCCCTCTGGATGTGTCCGGAAGGTCAAACCGGCAGGTTCGGATCCGGTTCAAGGATGGTCATCTCGTCAACAGCTTGCGGCAGAGGGAGAGGACAAGGTCCTTCTGGTTTGTCGCTGTTTATACTGTTTCGTGCTGGCCGCGATGTAGCGCCACGGTGGATTTAATGTGGTTAAATGTTTTGCCTTTAGAGGCATTGCCATATCTGCATATCTCGAGTTGTATGTCATGGGGAAAAAAAAAGAAGAATATTTTATGGTGTCACGACGATCGTTCTGAATCGCGGTTGAAGTCGCGAGTTCTGAGTCATTTTTTGGCGAATTGTGTTTTTTTTTACGACCATTTCATATTAAGTAGGACACCGAGACGTGATTGGCGTCGTGTATTTCCATCATCAGGCCAGTGATGAACGGGCAGTGCTAAATCTAAAAGGAAGAAATGAAACAAATTCTGAAGCACTTAAGACTGTCTTTTCAGTATGAAAAAATAACAGTGACACATCTATTTGTCTGTGGTAAGACGGATTCCATACCGAAAGCAAAATATACAATAAGATTATTGTTTTTATGGTTGATCGATGAGTAGAATGTTTACCAGTTTTGGTCGATGTAATACCATATTGAGTAAGTTTGATTACTTTACGAATGGGCCTGTTTGGTACGTTTGATTAGCATCATTTTTCATCGGACTGATGAATTTTAATAGCTGCAGTAGATTTTGACAATAAAGACGAAAAATTATTAAATCAATTTTTGAACTCATCGAAAATCTGTTTACTTCCTGGTTAGACAGGTGTGCAGTAAACTGATTGAAAGGCAAAGAATAAAATTCTACGATAAACTGTCATAGATTTGAAATCAACCTTAACTTCCTGAAAGTAATAATTCTGGAAGTTAAGATTGGTCAAACGTAATAGGGGAAAAGCTTAAATGTTGGCCATCTGATGTATGCAATACAAACAGGTTTTGATTTCTGATGTGAAAACATATTCAAAATTAACTTGAAATGAGAAGAAAGATTAGTATTTTCCATTCAATTCCAAATTTAATTTAATTTATTGGATCCAGAGCATAAGTTAACTACCATTCCTTTCTGTACCGTAGCTTCTGGATCTGGGTTTCTCCACTTTCTTTCTAGTTTTTCTCTTCTTCGTTACTTGTTGTTGTTGTTGATGCCAACCTAATAAAATAATGCCTGAATCGTGAGATAAAAGCAAAATCAAAATGTTCTTTTAACTTTTGCCTTAAGCTTTTACCTAACGGTTCAACCTCCTCAATTTTTCAACAATATTATAACCAGATTCATATGATTTTGGGTGGCCCCTGTCGGCTTAGTAGGCATGCCTTAGAGTTCTCTTTATTTCCTTAACTAGCTGAACCCGGTGCGAGCCTTGCAACACATGCGACTAAATTAATGAAAAAATATTAGAACTGGCTCGTTTATGGTTTTTGTTCTGAATGAATCTGGTTAAAATATTTTTGTTTGCTTGTGTGTGTTATTTATGCAAAAAAAAGGGTGTGTGTTGATAATTTAACCCTTGGACCCGTAGTTTCTACCGGTTTTGCTTTGTGCGTAGAAGCATTTCAAAGACAAATGAAGCCGTATTCTGTCAGTTTGTACGTAATTTTCTTTTGCATAACCTAAGATTAACTTCTTGTGCATAATGTAGAACCGAGAGTAACTCAAGCAATTCTTGACTAAAACGGGGTTCAAACTTCTATCTGAATATGCTTCTTACCCAAAAAATACACATTTTGTATTTTAGTTGCATGGATAATTCTCATGTTTGGTTCAAATGTCCGTTTCATTGGTTTGAGAGCCCTCCTTCCTCCTCTTCAAAGGGAAGGCGTCTCGAACCAACTAAGAAAAAAATCCTGCCCAAAAACCCCCACATGGCAAAGTTGGTTCCATTTGAAGAACTCCAATTCCAAGAACTCGAGCTTTGTGTTTCATGTCTACTCCCCTTTCAGGCGGGGAAGGAGCTTTGAACCATCATAAGAACCTTCTCCGGCCTCAACGAGAAAGGAGCTTCGAACCATCATAAGAACCTTCTCCGGCCTCAACCCCTACATATAAGTTTTCATAACAGTAGGTATGATTCTCATGTTTGGTTGACATTTGAGTCTAATTTTCATGAGAGCCCACCCCTTCCAGAGAGGGGAGGAGTCTCAAACCAAAAATAGAAACATTTCTTGGTTCCGAAAACCCCCACATCCCAAATTTGGTTTCATTTGCTTGATTAGTTCTCGAGTTATGCAGAAATTTGTGTTTCATTGGTGTGGGAGCACCCCTTTCAGATACAGGAAGGCTCTCGAATCATCATAAGAACCTTCCCCGACTCCAAGAATCCCTGCATAAAAATAGTCATACCTGTTGGGATAATTCTCATGTTTGGTTCAAATTCGTGTTTCATTTGTATGAGAGCCCCTTCTTCCAAAAAGGAGTGGGTCTCAAACCACCGTAGAAACATTTCTTGCCTACAAAAACCTCCACATGCCATATTTGGTTCCATTTGTTTGATTAGTTCTTGAGTTATGCAGAAAATAGTTTTTTATTTGCATGGGAGCCGGCGGGAGGGGTGCCGAACTATAATAAGATCCTTTCCCGGACCCAAAAACCGATGCATACACATTTGCATAGCGGTAGGGATAGTTCTCATGTTTGGTTTAACTTTGTGTTTCGTATGTATGGTAGCCATCCTTTTCAGAGTGAGGAGAGGTCTCAAATTACCATAAAAACATTTCATGCCTTCAAAAACTCACCCATACAAATTTTGGTTCCATTTGCTTGATTAGCTCTCGAGTTATGCAGGAATTTGTTTTTCATTTGCATGGGATCCCACCCTTTCTAGAAGCGGGAGGGCTCTCGAACTATCATAAGATGCTTTCCCGGACCCAAAAACCACTGAATACAAATTTGCAAAGCAGCAGGTATAGTTCTCATGTTTGGTTGAAAGTTGTGTTTCATTTGTATGAGAGCCCCCCTTTTTAGAGGGAAGAGGGGCTTTGAACCACCATAAAAAAATTTCATGCCTTAAAAAACGCGTCCAATCCAAATTTGGTTCCATTTGCTTGATTAGTTCTCGAGTTATGCAGAAATTTGGGTTCCATTTGTTTGAGAGCACCCCCCCCTTCCTCTTCATATGACGGAAGAGTCTCAAATCACCATAGAAACATTTCCCTCCTTCAAAAACCTCCACATGCGAAATTTGGTTCCATTTCTCTTATTAGTTCTCGAGTTATGCAAGGATTTACGTTTCATTTGAATAGGTTCCCCCTCTTTAAGAAAGAGGAAGGGTGTCAAATCAACATAGAACAATTTTTTGTCTTCAAAAACCAACACATACTAAATTTGGTTCCATTTGCTTGATTAGTTCTCGAGTCATGCAGAATAGTGTATTTAATTTGTATCGGAACCCCCCCTTAAGGATGGAAAGGGGTCTCAAACCAACATAGAAACATTTTTCGTCTTAAAAAACCACCACATGCTAAATTTCGTTCCGTTTGCTTGATTAGTTCCCGAGTTATGCAGAATATTGTGTTTTATTTGTATGGGAGCCTCCCTTTTCAGTAAAGGGAGGGGTTTTTAACCATCATAAGAAAATTTTCCGGCCCTAAAAACCCCTGCATACAAAATTTCACGCCGATCGGTCCTTCCGCTCGAGAGTTCAATCGTGACAAAGGAAACCCCAACTCATTTTTATTTATATAGATTATGGCATTTTGGACAATTTCGATGCTACGTATGCCAAATTCGAAATTCAACAACCTGCTCCAGCAAATGATCTGCATAAGGGAGAATATAATTTCTGATAATTTGTATTCCTATATCTATACTTCAAACTATTTAAATTATACCACTGTTCGTTTTCAATAAGTAAATCAAAATCGAAATTCGTCAGTACCAAAATATACCACTGACCAATCAATTATCGTCAGTGTGCAATATTAACAAAAAATTAATTGTTTACGTCCAGAGTGAAAAGTTGTAATAAAATTCAGGTAATAAGAAAAAAAAAATACGTATGAAAGAGGAGAAAAAAAACTTAACGAAGAAAAAAGATAAAAGTACAGGGTGTCTCACAATAGGTGTCACTAAAACAAAATGGGATTACAGCATAACAAATCAACCAAATCGTAGCATTTATTTTTCATTTGAAAGATACATGTTATAGAAATAAACCATAATTACTCATTTCGAATCCCTCGCCATTTTCCTTGATAACGTTGCGCAAACGCTTTGTAAACCCATCGCAGCGCTGGCACGCAAAATTACCTGAGGAATTTGATCCCAAATATCAACCAATTGTTTCTTGAATTGATCTAAAGTGAGCCCTATATGGTAAACAATATAACCTCAAACAAAGTAGTCTAGTGGGTTGAGATCCAGTGAAGATGCAGGCCATTTTTCGCTTGTGATGAAATCGGGCAAATTTACCGCACACCACGCTGGTGTCTTCTATGCCTTGTGTGCTGAAGCTGAGTCCTGTTGTATTCCCACATAGCGTTGAGGCACGAGGAAGCAGATGGTTCTTTAAAACCTGCTAGATGTAATATTCAGTGTTGATTTTTACGTTAAATTCTATGAAAAGAAGAGAAAATCTTCCTTTCCGTGAAACGGCGCCCCATATCATAATTTTCGTTACACTCTGATAGCGTTCTACAGCTAGTTTATCTCTTGGTATATAAGCAAGGCTTTTGCCATACATACGATCATTTTGTTGAAGTCAAATTCTTTTTCTTTTCAGACTTCAGCTAATACAGAATACAGGAGAAATATTCAGCTAAGATTCCTTTTCACCGAATACGAATTTCCGGCTTTTTCGTTTAACACCTGCCATAAGATTCTGTACAGTCTTCTTGTCCACTTTATTTGCCGCGGAACGCCAGTTTGCCTTGAACTGTTTCTCGCTCACAACAGCTTTTTGAGTCTTCTTAAGGTTCCGCTTGACGATGGCCCAATATTGTTCGATTGGGTGGAGCTCTGGCGTATTGGGAGGTTTCTTGTCCTTGGGCACCACTTGAACGTTGTTGGCTTAATACCACTCCTTGGCCTTTTTCCCGTAATAGCAAGATGCCAAATCCGGCCAACATAGAACGGAACAATTGTGTAGCTTCAGGAAAGGCAGTAGACGTTTTTGTAGGCACTCGCTCAGATAAATTTCCGGGTTGACGGTTCCGGTCGCAATGTAAACGTTGCTCTTCAAGCCACACGAAGAGATGGTGTGCCACACCAGATATTTCTTCCCGAACTTTGACAGTTTAATGTGCTTGAAAATATCTGCCACCTTTCCCCGTCCGGTTGCCTGTCCAGGAAGCTATTTAAAGTCTGCCTTGACGTAAGTTTCATCGTCCTGTACCGCGCAATCAAACTTCGTCAGCATAGTCGTGTACAACTTTCGCGATCGCGCTTTGGCCGTAGTGTTTTGTTTATCGTCGCGATTTGGAGTCACCACTTTCTTGTAAGTCGACAGTCCAGGTCGCGTTTGAGCTCAATCCACGGTTGAAAGTGCCACTCCCAGCTTTTGCGACATCTCGGGCGGAGAGATTGGGGTTCCGCTCGAAACAGCGGGCAACTCTTTCTGTCGTCGTTGTGGCCTCCGGCTTTCGATTTCCCTCCGATCCAGCTTTCCTGCTGTCGACAAACGTTTACCGAACACTCCTAATACGTTGGTAACAGTTGATTTAGCCACATTTAACAATTTCGCCGACTTGGCGTGAGATTAGTTTGGATTTTCTTACTTTATTGGCGTGAGTAACAAGTTAAAGGGTGATACGGTCAAAATTTG
The DNA here is from genome assembly GCA_034211315.2 of Aedes japonicus. Lineage (NCBI taxonomy): Eukaryota > Metazoa > Arthropoda > Insecta > Diptera > Culicidae > Aedes > Aedes japonicus. Next base: position 53,911 of record JASCZW010007011.1, on the reverse strand, counting down.
GTCAAGGGAAAACGCGTGTAAATCGGTGAAATCGTTTATTTAAAAAATCAAATTAAATTTCTTTTTCAAGTTCAATTAGTATAAAATTCAGGAAAAATATTCAGTTAGGCTTCCGCTTTTCCAAATCCGAATTGCCGGGCCTTACGCTTGACCTCTGCCATCAGATTTTGTACAGCCACCTTGTCCACCTTCTTCGCCGCAGAAAGCCAGTTTGCCTTGAACTGCTGCTCGTCCTTAGCAGTTTTTTTGGTCTTCTTTAGGTTCCGCTTGACAATAGCCCAGTATTTCTCAATTGGGCGGAGCTCTGGCGTGTTGGGAGGGTTCTTGTCCTTGGGAACCACCTGCACGTTGTTGGCAGCGTACCACTCCATGGCCTTTTTACCGTAATGGCAAGATGCCAAATCCGGCCAAAACAGTACGGAACAACCGTGTTTCTTCAGGAAAGGCAGCAGACGTTTATTCAAACACTCTTTCACGTAAATTTCTTGGTTGACAGTCCCGGAAGCTATGAAAATGCTGCTTTTCAAGCCGCAGGTACAGATGGCTTGCCAAACCAGATATTTCTTTGCGAACTTTGACAGTTTCGTGTGCTTGAAAATATCTGCTACCTTTCCCCTTCCTTTTGCCGTATAAAACTCCTGTCCCGGAAGCTGCTTGTAGTCGGCTTTGACGTAGGTTTCGTCGTCCATTACCACGCAGTCAAACTTCGTCAGCATCGTCGTGTACAGCCTCCAGGATCGCGCTTTGGCCGTCGTATTTTGTTTATCATCGCGATTTGGAGTCACTACCCAAGTAACCACAAGCATTATATTATTGCACTTATTCAACCCAAAATCAACATCGGTAATACGGGAGCGCATCAATTCAACAGTTGTCAAGTAATGAAGCGTTAGATTAGCTTAAGAATGTAGTGATGCATTACCAATGCAATAATGCTACATTAGCAATGTCTTATGGCATTACAAAAGATATAGCATTAGTTCGATCTTAGTGGGGCCCTTTTCAGCTTTAATCCAACTTCAATGATGCACTAGACGTAATACGTATGCCCTATATATGCATGCTATTACAGCCTCGTGGTTACTTGGGTACCTTCTTGTAAGTCGATAGTCCGGCTCGTTTTTTGGCTCGATGCACGGTTGTAGACGATACACCCAGCTTATTTGCGGCATCTCGGAGAGATAGGTTAGGGTTTCGCTTGAAACTACCGGCAACTCTCTTTGTCGTCTCAGCGGCTTCCGGTTTTCGATTTCCCCCCGATCCAGACTTCCTGGCTGTCGACAAACGTTCCCCAAACACTTTAATTACATTTGTAACGGTTGATTTGGCAACTTTTAGCGATTTTGCCAACTTTGCGTGCGAGTAGCTCGGATTTTCGCGATGCGCGAGCAAAATTTTGATACGCTGCTCTTCTTGCTTGGACGGCATTTTGACAACTGAAGAGTGAATTCCAAAATCAAAATAGGAGCAACATTCTACACAAACACACCTTCAAAATGAGGGGTGTTCAGGTTTTTTAAATGCAAAATTGAAAGAAATACGTCAAGTTGATATTGACCAAATTTTGACCGTATCGCCCTTTAGCGCGAAGTATCTTGAGTTGCTCGTTCCATCAGTAAGCTGGGTACCGCTTGTTCTTCGGCTCCAGTTTTCTCGGCATGGTTGCGTCTTATGCCCTTACAAACGTATTCATCAGCTCGTCCGCATTTTGGCTCGAGAGTTCGTTGTTAAACCGGAGTGCCTCAACAAAGAGTTCCTTGTCAAAGACCTTCGTCTTCCACTTCCGCTCGCAACCTTTTGTCCTTCGTATTGCGACAGGATTTCGTTGGCCGATGCTATACCGAATCGCCAAATGATCGCTATGGGTATACTCCTCACACACTCTCCAGTTCATATTTGTCATCAGCGCCGTACTACAGAAGGTAACATCGATGACGGATTTACGACCGTCCCTGCGAAAAGTGCTGGCGGAACCTACATACGACAGTGTAACTTCCAGGTTTATCAAAGTTTCTAGCAGGCTGCACCCTCTATCGCTGGCCCACTCCACAGCCCAAGCATTGAAGTCTCATCCGATGACGTCCGGTCTTCTTCCCATGAGGTTTTCGGTGGTTGCATCCAGCATCTTGTAAAACGGCTCCATGGTCCACATTGGGGGGGGGCATAGCAGCTGCATATTTTCAGTGACTACACTTCCACATGTTCCCCAGCCCTCTTTGCGTAAAACTTACACTCAAACGGTAGCTGTCAAAATCATATGTTTGAGTTGTTCACTAGTTAAAATCATTGATATTAAAATCAAACAAACGTAGAAACATGTTTGATACGGTAAACAATTCAAAATGATGTACAATATCGAATAGCTGTGACTATTAACTAACATTCAAAATTAATGTTCTCAGATAACTGCGAAGAATCAATGTACAAACGTGGGAACTTTGACAATTGATTTTTGACAACGTTTTCTTCGATTCTTCACAATTTTCGCAGCTCACTTAGACCACCCGAGCACCAATTAGTGCGCATTAACATGCGCATCCAGCTCGCCGTCGCCAGCAGTTAACTAACCGAGGAGGAGACATCACCAAACGCGTGTCGTTTAATTAGCATATGTGGGTGGTGGTGCACGGGGCTTAATTCCGTTGGCTGCTGTTTAGCCTCAGCAGACCTCGGCATCACGATGGCAACGACAATCCGGAAAATGCAAACAGACATCCCAGCAGCGTAATTTGCATAGTTAAATATTTGCCGAGGAAAAGTCCATTTTCGGGAGCGAGATGAAAATGTAATTGTGAGAATTATTGGTCATGTCATAAATGTCAACAAACGGGAGGACGCCCCCTTAATGACAGCCACTGTCAAACAGTCCGTCACGACCGGCGCTCGTTAGTCGTTGCGGTAATAAATTAGACCATGCTGGTGTCAGTACCGGTAATTGATGGCAACCGGTTCACCCAACGATTATTACATCACATTGGAACATTGTTGCTAATAGCGTGATCATACTTGTGTTTCCGTTCGGTAAAAAGCCGTTGATGCATTTTGACGTGTGCATTTGACAATGTGTATCGCTTTTTATTTGCTTGGTTCAGTTTTGCATAGCAGGCTTTGTTCATTGTTGCACCAGTGATGTCAGTTGACATTGACATTGACCCATATTCTTCAACCGACACGTGACCGCGGTAGCATAAAAGGTCTTCATATAAGGAAAATAATAACAGACTACCGTGTTTGTAACAGTCGTCAAAAGACTTCTAGAATAACGCCGATCTATTGAGAATCGATCGATCTGATTAGCAGCCTCCATTACTGTTTTTGAGTAGGCTAATTAAAAGGAATGAACCGACCGTTTCCTAGTTGACTATGCAAAACGGTGGACCCGTTCTGGACATTTGCTGGCAAACCTGTACGGCAGGGTGGACATTCAGTCACCGAAGGAACGCGTGGAAAGGGGAACGCGATATTTACGACCTGATGAGTTGTTAGCAATTTATTATTATTTTTTTGCGAGAAATCGTTCAAATAAGTAAACGCCCGCGGGTATTCCTCGCAACGTCATTATTAAGCACTTATTGATGCCGATCATACGGAGGAAATGGTAATTAAGCTCGGTTGCCCCGTGTACGGACATGACACAGCCAATGGTTTGCGAACGATCGCAGTAACCGACAGGCAGACAGTTGTTTTGTTGATTGGAAATGGATTATGATCGAGCAGCGGGGTTAGGCCGTGCGTGAAAGCGTAGGTTTCGCGGCTTTTTGCAACGTTATTTTGCGATTGCCGAGATAATTTCTTAAATGCCACATGGTTCCGATTCCCGTTTCGGATATCCGCCGGGGGCCCTCAAGGTAAATACAATTGCTCAACAATTCTTATTCGATGATGTCATAGCCAAACAATTGAATCGAAAATTTCCTAAATTATCCTTCTCACTTTCTATGCAGTCAATTTGTCCGAACATTTGTCAACAGTAGCTCAAAAAGGAAATTCAAACAACTCAACTCATATCTCACCAACTGACAACTCTGCTGGTTCACGATTGTCATTGATATTCCACTCGAAGCCACGCACATTTGACATTTGAATAGCGGCATTTCGTCACTAGCCAATAGGAAAACCAGTAGCGATCATACGCGTCTCTGAATCATCACACGTTCAATGTCTGGTGCGTCGTCGCGCCGCACTTTGCAGACGTTGGCGATATTCCACCGCACCCGCTATAAGTCACCGAGATTATCTAGTTACCCGTGCTGAAATTTATCTCACGTGACAGATCTTCGTGAATGACCGCCATTATTATGCAACCTGGCTGCATGTCATTCGGATGACCATATCGGCACCGACCAGAGCGACATCTCACCGCACTGAACAGTCGTACAAATGCATACATTATTCATCCCATGCCCGTGAACGGAGAAAAAAAAAAGAGTTTCAACTTTAGGAGAAGATTTATTGGAAACATTCATAAACAAATAAAAGCTACATCAGCAAATGTGGCGTGTGTGCGACTTATGGTCATTTCAGTCGGTCCGCCGAGGGAGGAAAGCGTTTTCCATCTTATTTATTTAGTGTCCAGCCCAGGGGAGTGACAGTTGGTTCGGCTTGTGGACAAAAATGGGCATTTCGGTTATTAAATTCGATGGTGTCGCGCCACGTCCATCTTGCGCCGAGTCGCCGCGTTGTTGTTGTTGGTTTTGTAGCTGTTGGCCGTGTGTGCGCAATAAATGTGATAAATTGAAATGGTGCCGTCTGTCGGCGGTAGGTACACCATTTTCGCATCATTAATGCGCAGTTTAGCATTTCCAGATAAAGAAACTTGCAGTACGGATTGTGGAAGGGAAAATACCCACAGTAGCCACGTAATACATATTGGTTTTTAGTAATTATCGAATCTGATTTTGGTGAGGATTTGCTATTGCTTTTCACGTCCAAAAGAAGTCAAATCGTGTTTGTACAAGTAGGAGGTGTACAACAATTATGGCACTACTTAAAAGTTGTACCAGATGTTGGAAAAATTGATCGTAGCTTAAGAAATGCTGGTTTACTAGGGTAAACGCACCCATAGTGGAGGTAGTACCAATAGTGGTCACAAAAGTAGTCACAAGTTGGCTACATGACATTCAACTAGATTGTACGGAACATTTGAGGTGAAAACATATTTGTTTTAGTGTTAAAATGACTTTGAAATATCGTTTTTAAAGTTAGTAAATATAACTTACTAAATTTCTTATGTTTTCATACGCAACATCCATTTTTTATGAATGTTTAAATTTGATATTATTTCACAAGGATTCCATTTTTAGCTCGTCATTACCTTAAATACTATTTCTTTTAAATACCATTAAATAAAATAAAACCATTTGATATTTTTTTATTGTTTGATTATTGTTCTTGACTTTTCTCGCTGTGCCATTATGGGCTCTCAAAAACACACATGTTCCCATAGTGGTTGCATTCGAATTTTAACAAGTGACAATCAAGAAAAAAATGTAAACAAAAAAAGTTCTTGATAATTTTTGTTGCAATTACGGGTAAGAATAGCATATTTTTACTAATAATACACAATTGTAACATCGCAGTTCGTTACAGAATGGATTCGAAAACGAAAACCGCACCCAAATACAATGAGGCGCCCATCTCTCGCTGCATGGAACTAGCGACCTCCAAGCAAAAGTCACTATGCATGCAAAGCTTACGGGATTCCTCAATCTAACGTTCGTTACCGGCTTAGTGGCAAATGGACTACAAAAGACCACTCACAGTCTTAACGGATGATGAAGAGCGGAAGCTTGTGCAATACCTCGTTACACTGGAGAAGAAAGGATTTCCGGTTGTGAAAGAGTTACTGCTGCACAAAGTGAAAACTTTCTTTAAAGCTAGTTCTCGACCCAATCCGCTTACGGACAATGTTCCAGGCAAGTATTTTATCTTTTTGAATGTGACCATATTGACTTTCAAAAATATAACTGAAATGTTCACATTCGGGGCGGATGGATCCGTTGTGCCTCCCGGAGTTGTTCTGCCTTACTTACCTTACCAATCAGACTAAGGCCGGCGTGGCCTCTGCTGTACACAGAAGTTGTCTCCATTCTATTCGGTTCATGGCTGTCTACTACCTCGATTTCATCACCGTCAATCTGAACTCGTGCTAGGAGGCTAACATTGTCTTCTCGAGAGCCTCTGCCCTTCATGTATTTTGTTTTCCACGCATTAATCACAAGCCCAATCTTACCAGCTTCAGTCTTAAGTCTGATGTACGTTTCCGCCATTGTCTCAAAGTTACGTGCTACGATATCAATGTCATCGGCGAAGCCAAATAGTTGGACAGACTTATTGTTGTTCTGCTTATGCAGCGCTTATCTGCGGACTTTCTACGAAAATTCCCTGGAGATTGGAGTATTGGGAAAAGTTCAAAACGAAAGATGGAGACTACCAACTTTATGTTGTACATCCGAAATGTTTTCTACCCACATCTCCAAAAGAAGAAGGTTCAGTTTCCGGTGCTATATTTCGTGGACGGCCACTCCTGCCGTACGACTGCGGAGGTGGCCAATTTAAGTCTGAATTTGAGTATTGTATAAACTGCGTTGTACCCAAATACTACTCGAATCACACAACCGGCGGATGTCGCGATATTTAAACCGCCTGGAAGAGTGCTGTATCGGACTGGCGGATGGAACACGGAAGAAGGAATCTTTCACTGAATCATTTCCCCGGCGTGCTGCAAAATGCGATAGATAAAGGGATCAAATAGGCCAGTATCAAGAACGGTTTCACAGTTTGTGGTCTATTTTCCTTCGGGGCCGATAGTGTTGACTATGGGAATTGCATTGCCAAATCAGTAAGACAGAATGAAGATAACCATGCAGATGTTGACGTAGAAGAGATTGTTGAGAAGGACCCCGGGTGTCTGATACGGACGACATAGTTTCTGCACTAAACATGATCGAAGAGCAGGGCGTTGTTCTGGAAGAATCTGTAATTATTCCGGCATCAACAATAGAATCGGCAATAGATTGCATCGGCAGGGATCGCATCAACGGATTCAGCCGTGGCTTCGTCTACTCTGAAAAGGGAAAAATCATCCGGAAGCTCTATGAGACGTTGCTGATGCCGTTCGATTTTTGGAATATGGAAGCTGGCCGTGAAATTCAGGATGCATGCAAGAAAGGAATGTAAATAACGTTGCAAGTCGTAAGATGAGCATTACGGATTTGCTGAAGACGCCATCAACTCCCCGTAGAAACATCAGTCATAGAGCTTGCTTCAGATAAAATTGGAACAAAAACAATTGCCTATATTTCAGTTATTTATTATTGAATTCAAGATCTTTTTTTTATACAAATGTAGCGTTTTCTTCAAACTTTTAAGAAAAAATAAGGATAAAATTATTCGTCACGGTTTCGAAGGAATTCTCGAATTTATTTAATTAAAAAAACTTGCAAATAGGTTATTTTAAACTTGCAAATGAGTAATTTGATGATACCGTGTAAACCGCGCAAACGTCAAAACAAATCAGCACCTACCGCGTAGTTCGAATTCAAACTCAATCCGTCAAGAAAGCGGTAAAATAATTTAAAATAGTCGAGCTTTGCAAGACAGATATTGAGTAGATTTGAAGTAACGTTCAATCAAATTGAACAGCTCACACGGGTCATTAGTGTCACAATGGATATTGATCATATCCCAATGAATAGCAACATAAATCTACAGACACAGGTGTTAAAAGTTGTAAAGCATGATGGTTAGGAATGAAGTATTTTCCCATAAAATATCGCTCCAAGCAATCATACAATGCTATAAATTATCCAGTTCATGGTTTAATAATCTACAGCTTGGACTCTTTTCTCTAGGTTCATAGAATATAACATCCCGGATAATCACATCGACATTTTCTTTTCAGCTCATAGTGATTGCTCTTAAACATAAGTAAAAATTATAATCCCTGGACAAATCTCCGTGATTTTTCAATAGGACGTATCGACGTAGGATAACCGTGTATTAAACATCCTTTTGAAAAATCAGTCCAGAAATGACACTGCTTAATTGAGCTCTCGGATGTTCGAGTTCACGGATAATAAAAAATTTCACAAAAATTAGGGGACAAAAATAAAATAAATGTTATGGGTAAATGATGTCGTTGATAGTTAGTTACTTATATTGCACAGTCGTTTCTAGTCGATTAAGCCATTTTTATATTGTTTACTATTGAAGGTAATACGGATTTCAGACATTTTTTGAAACAAAATACAAAAAGTTGAAAAATGTCGTTGTTTTTCAGTTAATTTTTTTTTTTGCGAACGGAAATCCATTCCTAGTCATGTTTCGATACACTTGCCATCTAGAGCTTTAAATTCGAGCTTGCAAAATTGCACTTTTGATTTAACTAAACATGACCTGACATGACCTGAAATGACCTGATATTACCTGACATTATCTGGCATTACCTGATACGACCTGACATGACCTGAATGTCGCTCCGCAGGCTGAGGGTTTTTTTTAGTACCGGTCGGTAAAAAAGTATAAAATTCGTAAAAATGCAAAAATAAAAAAAACGTCATTTTTTATGGAGATCAGGCAGAAGATTTAAGCTAATTTAAAGTTAAATAAATGTTAGTCATTATTGTTTGTCTTATTTTTATTCAGGGAATTTTTACACTTTTTGGAGCTCAAGGCTTGTTCTTCCCCGTGTAAATCATTAAATATATTAAAAAATATATAAATATATATACTCAGGATTGCTCAGAGTTACTTTCGATTACTCACTGTCTTCCCTCTTGTTTTAAAATGATTTGTAATGGCCTAACCGTGTTGTCAACAGCCTCTGGGGCACCTCTTTTCTCGCCAATTGTGAATGTAAAAAGATTGAGATTTGATTATAGCTATTTTATGATAAAATATTGATTCGACTGTCATATTTAGTGCAACGGGATTATTTGACATTTGAATCCAAATTTATGTTCTCTTTTTCTTACTGTTTCTTATCGGAGCTATTTTGGGTATATATCATTCAGTATATTAACTACGATGTTCTGTGTTGATCTAATTCTACAATCCTGAATTGGTAATGCATAATAAAGTTGATATTATATTACTAATAATAACATATTAAATTTCATTTGCCTCAGCGATAAATTTTTTTTACAGGTTCCATATGCATGGTCTATGGAAATTTCTTAATTTTCTTAAACGGCCCTCATTAATTTTTTTTGGAATTTTGGCTAATTTTTTTGATCTTCAAACGATTCGGCCAATTAAATTTATAAATTTTGCTTCGCAGTACTTCAGCACCCCAAGAATCACTTCGTCATGGGGGTTTTTTGTTGATCGATTTACCTGAAACTCGGTATGCTAACGCAGAATTATAGGAAGCATGTTGTTGCCAAGTTTGTGCTATGTAGGTTTTAAAAACGCTTCTGACGAAGTGAGGCAAAAGTGCCGGTAATTGAATCCCCTATATTCAAATATTTTACACAATGAGTATCAAAGTAAAACCAAAAAAATGGTGTGTTATCGCAAATTTCAGGTAAAGCTATGCAAAGCTCAAGCGGATCAACATAAACAGCATCCAGATAGTATGTTCTGCTTCTCAACAATTCGAAAAATTGAATCCATTGCCTCACTGCTGGGTGGCGATCAGGTTATCTTTATCAGTCAGGACGACAGTTATTTTGTATGCTGTGCAACACTTTTCTTCAGTATGACCTTGATGCAATGCTTGTGATGACCAATGCGTCTGGAAGAAGCTCGTTCAATCGCGTAGAGCGGAAAATGGCGCCACTCAGCTCCCAACTATCTGGAGTGATCCTGCCTGCAGATTCATATGGATCCCATCTTGATGAAAGAGGTAAAACCATAGATGAACACAGCAGCGGGTGATGCATTGGCTCAACTATGGAGTGCATTGGTAATTGATGGATTCCCAGTTGTAGCCGAATATAAAGAACCAAGGAAAGCATGTGATCCTCCTAGCTTGCCAGATCATGAGTGGTACAAGGACCATCTACGCGAGTCTCAATATGCCTTGCAAATCGTTACATGTGAAAAGACTGGATGCTGTAAGCCATTCCGAAGAAGCTATCTCTATGTTTTACCGAACAGGATCCTTCCACCACCTTGCCCATTGAGGCAATCTAGTGCGGGTATCATGGTACCAAGACCAGGAGATGTAAAACAGACAGATTGGGTTTTGCCTGTGTGCCAGCGTCTTACTTTGGGTGTACCAATACCTGTTGATTCTGACATGGTTAATGTACCATATGACATATACTGCATTTCGCTTCGTAATGAAATCAAGCAAAGAACCTGTAAGACTTGTGGTTTGTATTTTGCATCGATGAAAGCTGCTGGTATACACACTAAATCGGTTCATGGATCTTCGTGCAACAAACAATCTGGTAAAGTTCGTCCCTTGCGAGTAGCAGCTCGCTGATGTAAGGAATTGCTGTGTGTGATCCACGACGATTACACAGGAGCTGAAGACGTTGACTAGATGAATGAAGAGGTTGTTGATACGGACAACGCAACTGATTTCACGCCACAATCAATGGACGATTATTTTGCTGAGGCTCAAGCCATCGAAGCCTGGGTAACAAATGAGTTCACAGCAGCTGATTAATTATTTATATTTGTTAAATCGTAAGAGCAGATAAATAGATGGATCTGCTGATTCGTTTGCGTCAAAATTGATTTCTAATTTTTTTCCATTCAACTTTCTTTTGAATTCAAAGCTTCAACAAAAACATACACTGCTTTAAAAACATTTCACAAGCAACTTTGAATAATTTTAGTGAGAAAAAAATGAAATCTTACTAAGATGTTTGAGAGGGGGGGGGGGGTCTTTGAAAATCTTACGATGCCTTACAAGGGAGGGAGGGGGGTAAGAAATGGCAAAAAAAAACTCTTACGTTATTTGTGGATGACCCCTTGCCCAGTATTTCTCAATAGGGCGGAACTGGGGGCAGCTGGGTGGGTTAAGGTTTTTCGGAACAACCTGGACCCCTTTCTCTGCATACCATTCTTGAACGACTTTGCTGTAATGACAGCTTGCCAAATCTGGCCTTCCAGCAGTTAACCGGAAAATTCGCCATGGCGCTTTCTTCGTTTTATTTATCAATTCCTCCTCAGTTTTCACGACAAAATTGGTGGAGTAAATCTTACGCTTTAGGTTGGTCCAGAAATTCTCCATGGGACGGCAGCTGGGGACGTAGGGTGGGTTCGCCGACTTCGTGCCATATCTATATTCAGCCGCTCCATCTCCTCCAACGATCGCTTCGAGTAGTGGGCCGACGCCAGATCCGGCCAGAACAGCATGCTCGCCCTTATGGTATTTCTTGATGAACGACGCAACTTCCGGCAGGCATTTCGAACAATCAATTTCCCCGTTCACGGCCAGTCTGGAGCGAAAGAAGAGCGGCTTTGACATCCACTTCACGCTGATTGTCAGCCACAGCTGCACCTTCTATGGGAACTTGGTGTGCGAAATGAACTTCAACTCGCAGCTCACTTCCTTCGTGGGAAGAAAAATACGATGCCCTGTCAGTCGTTGCCATCCAGGGTGAGATAGGTCTCGTCGTCCATCATCACCTGCCACGTCGCGATTCGCCGGGAAAATCGAGTTGACCATCTTCATTGCTGCCGCTGCGTCATTGCCTGCAGCTCCGAAACCAGTGAACGCGACTTCCACTTCCTCACGTGTATGTTCATATTCGCCAGGTACTTTTTCACTGTTTGGCCGGTTGAACCAACCTCCCGCTCAAGCGCACGCAACTATGTAGCCACTTTTCCCTCGGTTTTCCTCTTCAGCATCCTTTGGAGCTGCTTGTCCCTCAGTGTCGTCGACCGTCCGGAACTGGGCTTTTTTCGGTGCTCTGATTGTTGCCTAATAGTGCCAAGATGTTGTTGATGCCGGAACGGGCGTATCCGGCGTCCACAAAGTGCCACACGATGTCCGTTTTCGACGCGGCGGGATGCCGTTATTTGAGCGCGCTTACTTCTGAACGGAGTTGCTTCACTGTTTTTGCCATCATGGTTAGAATTTGACTGATAGAGCTGTCAAATTTTGTAGTGCTGACTCATGAGTTACTATGATTGATGCTGCATGGGTAGTTTTGTCAGTGCGGATGAAGGTAAACCCATGAAAAATCGGCAACTTTTATCCATTTTTTTAAAATACAAACGTTATAAGGCTACAACGACACCAAATCGAGGTCATAAGCCAAATACAATAGCCAAAGAAAGAGCGCGTAAGTTGTACACGAGTTTGTTGACCAAGGTTGATTTTGTCGATGAAACATACGTCAAGGCTGATTTCAATCAGCTCTCAAGTCAATAGTTTTTTACGACTACTGGAAAAGGAAAAAAATCGTTACAACTGGCACTGTCAACCAAGATATTTATGTAAAGGAATGCTTGCAAAAATACTGCCTTTCTTGAAGAAACGTAGTTGTTCCGTGCTGTTTTGGCAGGCCTCACTTCCTGCCACTACAGAAAAATGACTCAGGAATGGTATACTGCCAATAGTGCGCAAATCGAACCCAAGTAGAAAAACCCTTCAAAATTGCCGGAACTGCTCCAAATTACCAAATAATGGGCAATCGTAAAGAGAAACCTCAACAGAACTCAAAAAACCGTTGGAAGTGAAAAACATTTCAAGGCAAATTGGCGTTCAGCGTCAAATAAGGTGGATATAACAGCGGTACAATATTTGATGGTAGGTGTGAAACGTAAAACCCAACAGTTCACATTTGGAAAATCAGAAGCCTAATCAAATGATTTTCCTGGTTTTTGTAGACGATAAACTTCAAAAAGAAATAAAGATTAATCATTTATATAAGAAACTTATCAGTGTGCGCTTAATCATGTTCGACCAATTTTTGACCGTTCCACCCTTTATTTTTTAGAGTGTAATGTACCTTTTCAATTGCTCCAGAAAAATCGGTTGGTTAGTATACTCTTTTACGTTTGCAGATATGATCAACGGTTTTCTTTCACTTTTCAACATATCAGTAGATTTTAAATATTATAAGTACACATTCTTATTTTTGAGTTCCACTGAATATTTGCTACATTCATATTGTCTGGTAGATAGAATCTCGGGTATCAATTTAGCTGTCAGAAAGCAGCTCCAGTTGGTAATATCTAGTAATCCTGAGAGTACAGAGATATGCGAAAGCGGCCATCTAGAGTCAATCGAGCAGCGAGAGCTGTCAAAATCTGAGCCAAACGAGCATGTATACTGTTTGCTGAAATGTTTCGATTGCTAAGTATTGCAATGGAGATAAAATAAATGGTTTATTTTTATTACGCTTCAAAAATTAAAAAAAATTCATTCGTATTCTGCAGAACTCGTGGTGTTTATAAATAATGTAATATTTTGTTATTCTCTGTGTTCGATCCTGATTCTTGTGATACTGAGGTGAAAATTTGGTGGATTTTACACTTCAATCAATTCACTTCACCCAACACGGAGATGGCGAAATAGCTATATGTTTCTGCTCTGACACAGTGTCCAACGTCAGTATTTTAAAGAGAGTTCTACTCCAGTATCATATTCTGTCTGTTTGTTTGTTAGCCGTTCAATGATGGCATCAACAAATCTGAAATCAACATTAGGAATCACCTAGTAATCCTCAGAGTACAGAGATATGCGATGATTTGATAATTTATCACCTCCACGGTTAGTGCAAAACTTTGTAGTACACTTCATAGTTGATAATTTTACAAATATTCATAATAAATCTCAATGTAAAAAAGCTGACAACGACGGAGTCACGCACGAAGCTATAACATTTTACTCTGCGGAAGTGTTGGCAGCCTTTGTAAACAAAACATACACCGTTGCCGTACTCTGAGGTTTACTAGTAATATCCTGTTTTTTGACAGTTGGGCTGCAAAATGGTGAGTCGACAACTGTGATGGAGCGTGCGTCCCCGCAACATAGCTCTGGTCCTCACAAGTTCCTACCTCATGCTTCCACGGGTCAACAGATGACAAAGACCGGCAGCTAAGGGTTGGGTACTTAGCTGGTAGTGCAGCCTGGGCACTGTTGTCCTTCTGACTTCAGCTAGATTGAGGAGGTGCGTGCCGAGCGTCTGTCCACCAAGGAGGTGCGGCTCAAACAGCGGCTGAGTAAGAAACGCTGTATCTCGTCAGCTATACCTTAGGAGGCAGTCCCACCAACGCAATGTAGCCAACGCGGTAAGATAGCATGCTGAAGTCTTACCCTACCACGAAAAATGTAAGTATTCTTTATTTTGTGAGATTTTTCCTCATTTTATTGCCCACAACTATTTTATAAGGAACAGTAGAAATTTGCAATATCCCAGTACATTTACGAGTGCAAATAAAGACAAAAATAAATGTGTTAATTGAATCTGAAGTTCAGTATAGCCGTGAAATTTTCATTTTGTCTTAACTTTTTATACATCATTTATGCTAAAAATGTCTACTGTTCCTTTAACAACTATATAACGGGGATTCCCTGGGGGGGTAGCCTAAGGCAGTCGAAGGATTTGTTGACTGGACAAGCGTTCGTGGAGTCGCCAGTCCCTTGTCATGCGAAGACTCGCGGCCTTCTGGCCGTAGTCTTCCGAAGGTCCTCACTGAGATCGGCTGACCCTGCTACAAGAAGCCATCACGTAGGCTATTCTCTCAGAACAACCTGCTGAGAATAGTCCTGCAGCCATAGGTAATCCTTGCACTGATGGTGGGTTCTTATTACACATCACATCACATCACAATATCCTGTTTTTTGACAGTTAAATATGTGTCAGAATGAAAACAGGAGAAAAATACACACTGTGATGATTGCATTCGGTTAAACTATAAAAACGTGAAGTTTTGAGAATATATAACTTTTTTGTTTTTAATTTTTCAGGATCAGACAACCACCAGTTTTTATCATATATATTTAATAAAAAAATAGCAAATTCTTGGGCTTAAAAAAAAGCTTTTAAAATGTTCGCATGTGGAAATAATAACTGTTTTTGTATTTATTTTTAATTTTTTGATAAAATTTTTTTATAGAATTTATTCTTTCAGTATGGTTAAATTTTTATCTGCAACTATGCCAAAGACATCATACCAATCAAACTAACCGTTTTGGTAGGTCCTTTTGGAAACCTAGTCGGAATCCAAAATGAGGCGATACTATGGCAAAATGGCATCATTAGTCAACAGGAACAACTGTACAAAATTCTAGAAAATTTGGAAATGACAAATTAAAATATATTATAATAGACACATTTTTCTTGGAATGCCTTAGATGTAAAATTACATCCTTAAACTCAATGGAATATATAAAACGGCGTCTGATACATTTTTCACTAAATTAAGCACAACCCAAACATTATTTTGAACAAATGTGTACGTTAGTAGTTTCACGTTTCATACATTCTGGTATAGGCCACTTGTGGCTAAAGATTTTACCAAGCAAATTATAGCAATCAGAGTCTATATTATTTGAGTGAGTTACATTCTTGGAAAAAACATGCTGAAAAAATGCTTTCCAACTTCGCAACGTCGAGTCCCCAGCAGTTTCAAGAATGCAAAAAAAAACCCTGCATAACATAATCAAGAGAACTCATTATGTTTCAAAATTCCGCACAGCCAGAAGAAAGCACGCCTGCAGTCTTCGTTCGTCGTTTGTGGTCGAAGCAAACCATGACTAATACCGATCGGTATGCAGCGCATACGAGTTCTTGAAAACAGTGACGTTTCATGAACCATACCGGCGTCGCCAACGCGAGACGGCTGCCCTTCTCCCCGAAAAAGCCCACCCAACCGATCGACCGACCACGAGAGCTGATTCAACGTTTTGGAAATTTTCTGTTTTGACCGCCTCTTCCGTATGGCGCACATCCACGCGGTTGGCCGATCGCCAGTAGCTTTTAGAGGGCTTATCTAAAGCAATTAATCTTCACCTAGTGGCGTGTAGCTTTTCGTCTCACTTGATACGGTTGTTTTCTCTAGTTTCCGATGTAGGAATGTACATATGTTTCGTTTTACTGATATTGATTATTTATTGTTTGTTTTGGGTTCCTCTCTTTTTGAAGTTGTTACCGGTTTCTATTACCCACTTCTGATATTTGTGTAGGTACGAACGATTGATATACCTACCTGGTTGTGTGTTGGAAGATGGTTTCGCTTTCTTTCGCAGTGACCTTGACGAATGTTCCTGTTTTTTTAAAGTTATCGCGTTATTTTTGATCCAAAGTTTGTTGTTGAAAATATCTATTGTAGGGTCAATTTGAGTCGGAGAAATTGATCAACAGGTACAGTTCATTGACTTCAATTGTGGAGGAATTCGATGCCAACGTCGTAGGTAACTAGTCGTGCTGTCGACAAAAGTCGTCTTAATGCTGCGCTTTGTCTGCTTCCAATATTGAAAGTATCCACTGGTCGACTTCGCGGCATGGACTTCCAGGAGGCAATTCAAAATTATGTGATCTATGTATTGACTATTATTTTAATGTATGCTTTAAAGAAAAAGTAATACCTAAATCATCAAATTTAAAGGTTGAGTCAATAATAATTGCCACATTTTCAAAATTGCGTAACTTTTTTTCATTCTTAATCGAAATTAACGAAGTTTTGCTTAGTTTATCTCCAAAAAGTGTTGTTTACATCTGCTCTGTTGTGAAGAGTCAGTGAGACGTCGGTCTAGGTGGAAGAAAATCAGTAAAGCGTTCGAATTAGTTTTTTTTTCACACACATGTTGGGTTGTCGCGTTGGGAAAACTGATGAATATACACCATTTGAACGTCTCAAGGGTCCTCCAAAAGGTTCCAGCAGCATATAACAGTGGACCACAATCCAGAAGCTGGACCAAATGGCCAGCCATTAGTCTGAATCTATATCCTATTGAAAACTTGTGGAGCGCCCTGGCATGGCTTGTTTACAAAAGTGGAACGTCGTATTAGGACCATACCTGCGTCACGATATTTGTCCATAAAACTCGGTTGAGGGCTGCTTGTCTCCAGTTCCTCGAATGTCCCACACTTCCAAGGTCTTGCTCAACTTGGTTTAACCACCTACCTTGCTGCGCTCCTCTGCGATGGTATGACCATCCCTATGCGCTAGGCGTATGTATCATTGAGTCTTTCCAGCAAACCTCCGCAGCGCTATAAGGTCAACCTCCTGTTTCGCGGGGACCATCGTGCACAGTCTGCTGGCACGAGGACGATGATCGACCGCCCCTAACATGGAGATCAAACGCCGTTTTGAGCCGCCCCTGACATGGAGAACAGACGCTCAGGTTGGTGAAGGCGTGAACTTTAATATCTATAGTGGGGTAACTCGCTTCGGCAGGGCTGCTTTCGAATTTTGGTAGGATTTTGGATGAAACTCAACAGAGAAAAGCAACTGCCAAGCACTCGCTTATGTTGTGGATTTGTGGCGAGCACCATTTTGACTGGGTTGTTTTCCGGCATCATTATGACATGAGCCCGGTTCATCGCATCCTTTTGTCTTTGCCACTTTGGATACTGGTTTCATCGTCTAGATGGGCTAGCTCGTGGCTAGCAAAACATTTTAATTGATTCTACACAGATTTTGTTCCTTTAGTTGGGTTTAGATGTTTAGATGAGCTATACGAAAAACATACAACTGATATTCAGACATTTTTTATGACAATTTTAACAACATTTTTATTTGCTTTCCCGACAAAAGGCCATAGTTGGGAACATAGGAAAAAATATGTCCTTAACATTGGGTCTACGGAATTCTTGCTGAATCATCTTAATTTCTCTATGTGAACAGCACGTTTGTAACGTGTGACTGTTGTCTTTACATCTTGGCTGCAAAACTCGATTTTTAGGTTCAATTTAGTCAACTTTAGATCATTCGAAGATCGTGTAGATAATCTGGTCAGCGTAACCGTCATGAAGTCATGACGTGAAGTCAAGATGTTTTAAAAGTTAAAGAAATCTAAAGTTACGAGGAAGTGATCTTACCCTAGTAGCACGCTTGTTGCCATTTGGTCCAGATAACATAAATATGACTTGCCAAGTCATAATCAAGTTACTAAAACTAATTATGACCACTGTGTGCTACATGGGTGATACATGATTTTGTTGATTATCGCCGAACTAATTATATATTTGGTACATAGATCCAATAAAGGAGCAAGGCTAATATTACACTCCGTTACCCTATATTATGCACTTGGTACGGTATGAAATTTTCAATAGCACAATTTTTTGCGGAGTCCATAGTAGGCTCGGCATCCATTGATGATGCGTCTCCAAATTTCACGGCTCACATCATCGTCAGCTGTCTAAGTATATGAATACCTAGACAACCTCGAATCAGTCTGTCTGTCTAAAATTCAACCGGTCATCGATCATCACTCCTAGATGTCTTAAAGCCCGCACGGACGATATGACGTACCCTCCTACGGTAATCTGCATCCACTGCATCTTTCGGCAGTTGCTGACCAGCATCACTTCCGTTTTGTGGTGAGCAAGCTGCAACTTGACTGCTTTCATCCAGTTTTCAATTGCGTCGGTCGACTCCGCCACAAGCATTTCTTCCAGCGACTCTCCGGTTATCGTGAGGACGACATCATCCGCGAACCCGAAGATCTTCACGCCCTTGGGCAACTTCAGTTTTAGGACTCCGTTGTACATTATGTTCCACAGCGTTGGGCCGAGTATGGAGCCTTGCGGAACGCCCGCCGTAACCCTAATCGACTTCTGCCCCGAGTTCGTTTCGTAAACCAGAATCCGGTTTTGGAAGTAACTCTTAAGTATTCTACACAAGTAGTGGGGGACCCACATACCATGCAACGCTGTGGCGATGGCCTCCCAGCTGGCACTGTTAAAAGCGTTTTTGACGTCGATCGTTACTACCGCGCAGAACCGATTGCCGCACCTCTTCTTCTTGGACGCTCTCTCTGCAACTTCAATGACCGTCCTGATTGCATCCACCGTGAATCTCCCTTTTCGGAATCCAAACTGCTTTTCAGATAAGCTGGTCTCGCCCTCCGTGAACTGCGTCAGTCGATTAAGTATAATCCTTTCCAGAAGCTTCCCCAGTGTATCCAACAGGCATATGGGCCTATACAATGCTGGATTCCCCGGCGGTTTCCCTGGTTTCGGCAGCAGCACCAATTTCTGGATCATCCACTTATCCGGAAAGTAACCATCTGCTAGGCATTTCTGCAGCACCATCCTGAACAAATCTGGAAACGCCAGTATCGCAGTTTTTAGAGCCACCTTTCGCCACTAATGACAGCTCGTCGTTGGAGACTTGCATACCTGCAATGGTTACTAAGGCTTCATCTTCATATGGTGTAGGCGGCCACGTCGTCGAATCATGCTGCGGAAAAGACCCTCCACGATGATCTTCAGCTTATCCGGGCACATTTCCGCTGGCGTCACTGGACCCCTGATCTTCGCTGTTCCGACTCGATAAGCGTTGCCCCAAGGGTCATCGTCAGCTTCCCGGCACAACTCCTTGAAGCAGTTGGATTGGCTGATTTTAATCTCCCGTTTGAAAGCCGCTCTAGCTTCACGGAAGATTATCTTACGCTCCTCTCTGACCGTTTCAGACCTTGTTCTCTGAAAGCGTCTTCTAGCTCTGAGCCAAGCAGCACGAAGACTAGCGAGAGTTTCGTTCCACCAGTAATTTAACCGCCAGTTGTTCTTTGGCTCCAATCTCCTTGGCATCGTCGCATCGCAAGCCCTCGCCAGAGTTTATGTCAACTCATCTGCATCAAGATTTGTAGCGCCGCTGTCTGCGTGAAGTGCTTCGATCAAATGATCCTTGTCGAAGTCCTTCGTCTTCCATCTCCGCCCGCTAGTCCTTATCTCTCTTACAACCGTCTGCATTCGTGTTCCAACACTATACCGGATCTACTGGTGATCACTATGTGTATAGTCCTCACAAACTCTCCAGTTCATGCTTCTCACCAGCGACGGACTGCAGAACGTGACGTCGATGATAGACTCCCTGCCATCTCTGCGAAATGTACTAACGGTACCTTTGTTGCACAGCCTGATGTCCAGCTTCGCCAACGCTTCCAGCAAACTGTACCCTCTGGGGTTAGTCAGTCTGCTTCCCCATTCCACTGCCCAAGCATTGAAGTCGCTTCCAATGATTACCGGTCTTCGGTTAATCAGCTTCTCTGTGAGAGCGTCCAGCATCCGGTTGTACTGCTCCAGAGTCCACCGTGGGGGTGCGTAACAGCTGCACACAAAGATCCCATTAATTTTGACGATTACGAAACCTTCGCTTGAACTGTCTACCATCTCTTGGATAGGGAATCTGCCCATCACTTGGATAGCCGCAATCCCTGATGAGTCCGCCATCCAGTTGCCGTTGGCAGAGGGGATCCGATATGGTTCAGCAATAATTGCCACGTCGCACATTGCTTCTGTTGTCGACTGCCACAACAGTTGCTGTGCGGTGTCGCAATGATTGAGATTTAACTGGATGATCTCCATTAATCCCGGCCCACCATCGCCTTCTTGTATGCAGGGCATTGGAAGCCACCCGTCACGTGGTCGTTTCCGTCTTCCGGTTTGCAGAGCAAGCATCACGGTTGCTTCGTGCAGTCCCTAGCAACGTGTCCTTCTTCACCACATTTCCTACATAGACCGGATCTGTCCGGGCCTTGGCAGTTTCGCGCTTGGTGGCCAAACGCCATGCATTTAAAGCATCTCTCCATCTGTTTGTTTATTCGAGGGGTGAGTCTCAACGGACACACTGACCATCCGACTTTCACCTTGCCCACCTCCATCATTTTGTTGGCAGCTTCTACCGGTAGTCGTATCGCTGCTATTTGTGTACCACCGTACGCTCTCCTCAACCGAATGGTCATCTGAACTTCACCCAGCGCGCATTGTGAGGCCAGTGCATCCCTCAGTTCGTCTACCGTAGTGATCTCGTCCAGGTCTCTGCACTCGACCACTGCCTCCTGCGTTAAAGCTCTTACATTTCCTTCACTACCTAAGGAGGTGGCAATAAGCTCCCGGAAGGCCGAGCTCCTGATCATGGGATTCTTCTTCAGCTCGAACAGCAACTCCCCCTTCTGGGTGCGCCTAGCCCTCACCACTTTTTCACCCAAGTCCTTTAGCTTCGGGTCCTCCCTCATTTTTCTTACGATCGCTGCGTACGTCGTCTTATCACTCACTTCGACGATCAAAGCATCCCCCTTGAGCCTCTTCCGAGGAGACCGACGTTTTTCTTTCTTCTTCTGCTCCTTTTTCTTCTCCACGTGTTTCTCCTGCTTTTCCCTCTTCTCTCGCTGGCTTTCCACGGTTTGCCAATCACCGTTCTTGACGCCTTCCTTCAGTACGCTAGCACAGTCCTGCACGTTACGCTGCTTATTCGGGGCTTCGTGCTCTCCTGGCGAGTCCCTGACTCTGTCTGCCTGTCTGTCTGTCTGTCTGTCTGTCTGTCTGTCTGTCTGTCTGTCAACAAATGTTTCTATGGTGGTTTCAGACCCCTCCCATCTCTGGAAGCGAAGGATAACATACAAATGAAACAGAAGTGTCTGCATAACTCAAGAACTAATAAAGCAATTGCAACCATATTTTACATGTGGAGTTTTCGGGAGGCAATAAATGTTTCTATGGTGGTTTAAGACCCCTCCTATCTCTAAAAGGGGGGAAGGGCTTTCATACAAATGAAACTGAAATTTCTGCCTAACTCGAGAACTAATAAAGCAAAGAAAACCAAATTTGTAAGAGTTTTTAGAAGCAACAAATGTTTCTTTGGTGGTTTGAGACCTCTCCTCTTTCTGTAATAGGGGGGCTTCCATACAAATGAAACACAAATTGCTGCATAACTCGAGAACTTATCAAGCAAATGGAACCAAATTTGGCAAATGGGAGGTTTTTAAAGCAATTATCGTATGGTGGTTTGAGAAACCTCCCACCCAAACTAAAAACATG
The DNA here is from genome assembly GCA_034211315.2 of Aedes japonicus. Lineage (NCBI taxonomy): Eukaryota > Metazoa > Arthropoda > Insecta > Diptera > Culicidae > Aedes > Aedes japonicus. The sequence goes on along the minus strand of JASCZW010007011.1, from coordinate 32,012 downwards.
TATTTCTCGGGCAAGACGCATGTTCTGATAGAAGTTTGAACCCCTGTGTAGTCAAGAAAAAAAACTCAAAAACTCAAAACAACCAAACACGTGCCAGTTCTATTAAACTTTCAATCATTTTGTTGCAAGCGTAGCAGCGCTTGCACCGGGTTCAGCTAGTAATACTTAAAACTAAATCATAATCCTAAAAATATACTTAAAATTAGATTTTGACAGTCAAACTGAACGGCATCAGGATTGTTGAACTGTTAGTGTAAATAGGTGAGATTTATTACCCAGACATTAGCTTTGAATATGAGGTTACCAAATATTAATACTTTGGTATACAGGGTGCGGCAGAAAATTTGTTCTATTTCTTTCAAATCCCATTTTCAACTAATTCAAGCAATAATATCAACATTTTCGAGTGTAGTTTTCTTTATAAAGTCCTTTTAAACCAGCTTATTCAATGTGTCCTCCATTTTAATTAAAAGAATCCTCGAGCCGACGCCGGAAGCCAGAGCATGCCTTTCGGACGAAGTCCTCCGACATTAGAAAAGGCTGCATTTTCAAACCGTTGGACGCCACCAAGCCAAACATTATGACAACAGCCGGATGTTTGGTTTGAAATCTGAATTTCACTTTTTCCGGAACGTTCTCCATTTTCTGCGGTGAAATGAACCGGTCCGTGCAGCTGATGGCCACAGCATCGATGCTGAAAAGCTTTTCGTCGGAGAACAGGATTTTTTCCTTCTTCAAAAAGGAAAGCAATCTCTTGTAACGAGTCACTTGTAGTTCCTTGACCCGGTCCGTAATCAAGTGGCGTTTCTCTCAGGCTCTAGAAGATGCATGCAGGTCTTGATTGAAGATTCTCCGCATGGATTTCTCCGAAATATTAGTTTCCTTTGCAAGTTTTCTTATGGAACGGACCGAGTTGCAAGCATTTTTTGCACGGACCGATTTGATACGTCAAACGTGCAAAGCGCGGACGTCCGCTTCCCGGCTTCCGCTGCTTATGACCATCCTGCAGGAACTGTTTTATGCGGTAAACGGTTGCCAAATGGCACCCTACCACCTTGGCAATCTCTTTCGGCTTCTTCTGGGCGAGCAACAAACTAGTGATCACTGCTTTCGCGAACATTTTGACGAATTTGCAATAAACCAAATAGAATGTTTGAATGCAGCACTTGAAAGTAAACATAAACAAATACACTTTCGATAGAAATTAGTCACTAGCTACACGAATTAACCCAATACTCAAGTTTGAACATTTTCGAATTATTTTCTGCCGCACCCTGTAGATGGTTATAGATTGCATATTGATGAGTTCGGTGGCTCTAAAGATCAATTTGCACCAGCGAGAATCACTAATGTAAGTCTTAAAATTATACTTACTCGCCGTAACTATGTTTAACAGGAATTTTGTAACTTTATTCATCGATAAATTAACTGAATTGTGTGTTAAGTTCACGGAATTTCGATTCGCCCTCGTTGTGACCAACACATCGAGTCAAAGTCTTGTGACATGAGGCGAACGTCGACAACACATTTTGACATGCCAAAAGATGTCACACCTTCGCCACATCAGTGGGCGCCTCAACTAAAGACGTCAATGACAGCACAAATATGCAGAAGTCTCGCGAACCTATAACTATTTGTATTGATCTTTAAATGCATATTCGAAAATGGAGAAGAAAGAATAACGTCTGTATGTCTGTGCTGACATCGAACCCGTCAACTCCGGCTTGACTCTGCAACGCGTTAACCATATCAATTATCACAGTTTTAAAACTATTTAGACCCTATAAAATTTCAATTGAACATAGTATTCGGTTGAAGACTATCGTGTATTGGGTGTTTAGTAAATTGTGTTTTATATAAAATCGCTCCCAATTTAAATTAGCTCTATGCTAAATAGCGCCGTTTAGCAGTTCATTACGAAGAAATCACTCAAACGAAAATAAACACCTGTTATCAAACAACACTCTGCTACTCTGTGCTGGTCACGTTCCACAACGAAGACTCCATAATATGCAAATTAATCAGCTGGTAAGTATTAGCACTTGTGTTATATCCAGGTGAAACGACATCGGCACTGCACATACCGGATGAATATTTTTACATATTTTCGAAATAAATCCATACCTAAACCGGTTTTTGTTTACCAAATAAACTGCCTGCCGATTTTCAGCTAGGCGAAAATTTCATCTTTCACCCTGTTTCGCAGTTGGACAGAGCAAACTGAAGCATAATTTTACCCTTCAAATTATCATAAATATTTGAAGTTGGCTTACTTAGATTCTGCCATAACACAGCCGTGGGAACAAGCGGAAAAGCAAACATCCAAATAAACGCCTGGGTGATAATTGCCATTGTCACGCTTGAGTTTTGAGCGGCCTGACTCATCCGCAACTGTGTCCTTCCCCTTAATGGTAATGTTTTTTTTTTCAGTGCCGTCTAACCGCAGCTCGGTTTACGACTTTTTGTCAAACCACGATGGGCTTTGCGCCTGAATCGGTTATCCACGGCGCTAAACAATTGCGTTCTTGATGAAATACTCAATCAAAAAAAAAGATACTTGTAAAGCAATGGCACTTACCTATAATTCGAAGACTATCTGATATCCTTGGGTGTTGTTTCCTTCGTTTATCATAAATTTTGTGTAGGAAATTCTGCTCTCGGTTACATTATTTCTTGCACTAGTTCACTCCAGATCTGGTTCGCGTTATACAATGCATGAAGTCGAATTATAACCAACTCAGTAAGCACCGGCAATTTTTCACACACAGAATTCAACGCTTTTCATTTTAACTCCACTGTACGGTATGAGTGGAAGCCCTTGCGGAGCACACAAAACATGAACTGTCAAATTTAAGTAACTTCGTTATCTGTCAATTGTCCAAATAATAACTTTTGAAACTTTGTTCAACGCGTTTAATTTTTTTCTACACCAAAATGACACAATTTAAAATTCAGTAATGCAACTTTGTTTTGAGTGCTGGGGAAGACTTTATTTACAATCAAACACACATACTAGGGCTCAAACGCTAAGCAAGTCACAGTCAAACGGAAAACCACAAATGCGATCTTTTGTGTGAGAGCCTGAGACGCAACTCTACAGCAGAGGATGGATATTATTTTACCAATGCGAAATGTATCACGTTTAACTCGTTCGTTCCGTTGCGTTTTTTTTTTTCGAAATGCTTTGCCCTTTTCTACACACTTGTTCTTACCGAAGCGTCACCAAATTACACAATGTTGACCACGTTTCACGATTTTCCCAATGCGTATCCTTGAAACTTTCCACCTATCCAATTCAACTACCGGCAAAGTGACATGCGAACAAAACACCCTCGCGATCATCGATCGCGGCGAAAGCACGAAGAAAAGCGCGTTTACAAACGATGACAGACGTCATGCGACTGATCGAGGCCGGCGGTGAACCAACTGATAGAGGGCACCACCATGACGACGACGACGACGACGACGGCGGCGGCGATAGAAATGCATCATCTCCTCCGCATCCAACGTTGGTTGGTGATGGCGGTTGCGGCGGCGTTGAGCGGGGCTGCTCGAAACCAATCCAAAGCAAGCGATCCACAATACAACGTTTCAACTAAACAAAGCAGGCGAGGAGGTAAACGCGGTAGCACAGCAGTGACGAGATAAAACTGAAAAGCGTAAAATAAGTGCTTGAAATGCGTGATGAAGAGAGCGAAAAAAAAACTGCAGGCAAGAACGTTAAGCGAACCGAGACGGCTGGAGTTCTCGAATATCTCGGTTTATTCAGCAAGCCGTCCCACTGTGGCTGTGGTGTGCTAGTTGTTTTAGGTGATAACCAAATGCATCCAGTCACCGGTTCAGGTTAGTGTGTGTAATTGTGGGGGAAAACCTGGGAGTTGCCATGTCTGTCGAGTGCAGAGCGAACCGTGGAATGTTCTATATAATGAGCTGACCTAACCTAATATGAACTGCAAGCGGACGGGAAAATGAAAATGAAACCAGACTATTTTAATGAAATTGAAATGATCGAGTGATGAGGAGTGATACAGTGAATCAGTGGACTAATTTGAAAACGATTTTGATTATATTATACACAATTCCCCAAATCGGCTCTTCTACTGAAGACTCTTGTTTACTATATATGTCAGTTATAACATGGTAAAAGTTTTGCTAAATACTTTTAGAACTGGAAAAAATATTAGATGATCTTTATATTTGACAATAACTGCGAAAATGGATCGCTACAGTCTAGCAATGGCAGATCAAGAAAAAATGATCGAAGACAACGTGGGCGAAATGTCTAAAAAAAACGAACATTTGTGACAAATACAATTTGAAAAAAGAATGTCGCTAAACCGGAGATTTTTCCGTTGATCGCCGAGGCGGAAGCCTACATTTCACAAGGGCAAGAAGCATCAAAAAAGATCCTTTCAAGTCGTGTTTTAAGATTCAAAAGTAATTACAGGGTGTCTCACAATAGGTGTCACTAAGACAAACTTGGATTACAGCAAAACAAATCAATCAAATCATAGCATTTATTTTTAATTTGAAAGATACAATCTCCTTTAACAATCTTATCAAACTCGCAGCTCGCACTTAATCTATAAATTTTTAATGTAAATGTATTATGATTTCATTTAAATTTCATTTCAAGATTATGTTCATCTACTTACAGAGATCAACAATAATTTTAAACGATAATTTTACACGATAATTTTAAACGATAATAGCTAAGTATTTCAGCAAAGAGTATAATTTCGTTTCGTTTTAACCTTTTGTTATCTATTCTTCTTCAACTACCTTCCTTTCTGACGTTTTGCGTTTATCACTTTCCGGCAGCTTCGTTGCAGCCCAGCGGTTTTGACAGTTCCCCAGCCCGTAACTCCGGTATCGATTCGCCGCCTGATCCGGATTTACACTCCTGATTTTCCAACATCGCCAAGTTTGCTGTTGCTCGTCGATTCACTCCTCCAGCAGTCCTTACGTTCGCCTGTCTGATCCGTCCGTCTTTTCCAGGAAACACTTCTTCAATCACATCTCTGTTCCAGTTCTTCCAGTTCTTACCATCTATTACAAATTCTAGATCACCGACTCGAAGATTCCAGGGTTTTATAAGTCAAAGGTCGCGGGTTAAGCATGTCTTCCGCTTCACTTAACGCCGTCATCAGGACTTCGTCAGTGAGTTTTCTTCCATCATTCAACACCGTCATTGCCTCCTTGACTGACCGTACCATCTTTTCCCAAATGTCATTCCACGAGGGTTGTCATTCCATTTGATGGTGGCACTACATACAGCTTCAGCGCAGGCTTGTTCAACACGCTTCATCATCTCCTTGCAGGCCCCTTTGAAGTTTGTGCCATTATCAGAAAAGAGTTCCTCTCGGCTACCACGCCTACAGATGAACCTTCTGATTGCTATCAAACACGATGCGAGGATAAAGAATGAGCGACCTCAAGATGAACAGCTGTTATCGTCAAACACATGAAGAGCGCTATCCACCTTTTCTCAATTCATCTGCCGACTGTTACCTCGACAGGTCCAAGGTAATCTACTCCGACAGCGCTGACTCGACGTACTTGCGGGGAAATTCGCTGTACCGGCAAAGGACCCATAATAGAAATACGCGGACGACAACGCAGAACCTTGCATTTAATGCATTCCCGTACGACTTGCCCGATCGTAGCGCGCAACTTGGTTATATGAAACCTTTGGCGAAGTTCGTTCACGATGGTTTCTCGATATGCGTGACCGAACTTTTCGTGATAGTGCAATATCAGTTTCCTCGTGACGTCGTGGGTTCTGGATAGAATGATTGGAAACTTCATATCAACGACGCTTCCATTCTTCCACAAGAGACGTCAGTTTGTGCAACACGCTGGATTTTCCGATGGTGGCTCATTTCCGTTCCTCTCCTGGTTCTCCATCAGTATCGCCATTTTGTCTTGATAGCTCTAGATTTGCCCTAGCATCCACAGCACGTTTTCAGCCCCTGCCAACTCTTCTTGCTGAAGTGGTTTCAAAATCGTCAGTCTCGTTGCTCTGATCATCGACACTTGCTTCGCTGTAGCCTTGGACGTTACCAACGGTTGGCCGTTCTTCTTCCTTTTACTGTTCTCAATGAACCATAATACACTCGCCGTACTTCGCAGTAATCTTTCCCATCTCGAAAATCTTGCACTATCAATAACCTCTTCAACCAATGCCGCCCTGTGATACAGTACGACGGCTCGTACTTCTTCCTTCGTTTCTTCAAACGGTGCTGCTTGAGTGGGCCACTTTTCTACAGAATTTAGCAGGAGCCGGGGATCAAAAAATCAGGGACCATCATTTCCCAACGGTGGACCTCTACCCCACTTCGTTAAGATATCCGCTGCATTCAATTTGGACGGGACCCAGCGCATTCCGGGTCGGGCATCTTGGTACGAAGTAATAGGCAGATTCTGTAAATGCCTATACTGCCTCGACATTGCCAAAGCATTAAGTGATTGCATAGGCAGACGAAGACTTTCCACAGTGTACAAACCATTCAGCAACAGGCGCTCTTCGTTGCCAATCGCCGACGTCCACACGCTTATCCGTTTTTGCACTCTTTTCCTCGCGAGATGTATAAGCGGTCCATGTAATGGTCAGCCGTCCCGGAACTCCTACAATGGCTAGATGCTTCACCAGTTCGTTTTCGATCATCGTAACCGAGGCTCCCTCATCCAGGAAGGCTAATGTAGTGACCATCCTGTCCCCGTGAAACAATTGCACTGGAATCATCCTGAAGAGAATTGAGGTTAACGTTCTAATGTGTGTACTTGTCCCGATGACGCCGGTTACAGGGTGGAGTTAAAATCACAACGGATCTTAAACTTGCAGGGTTTTGCGATAATAACTTGCCGGCAGCTGCGTTGCAGCCCAGCGGTGTTGACAACCATATTAATTCAACTCGAATCTCTCGCCCTTTTCCTTGATAACTTTGCGCAAACGCTTTGTAAACGCTTTGTGAGCTGGAGCTGAGGACTGTTGGAAACAAAATGTTGTATTCCCATACAGCGTTGCAGTATGAGGAAGCAAATGGTTCATCAAACCCAGGGGCTGGCGAAGTCATTTGCTTTGCAACATCTCTAACATCCAACGTCAAAGATTCATTGTTTGTAAACAATACTGGGGCTCGTACCCGTAGAACAAACGTCAGACGGGCCTTATTCAAATAAGGCCGTGATATGTTGCATACTGTCAAACGTTAGTAACAAGGAGAGGTTGCCAGGCCCTGATCAAACCACTCGTTGTAATATTCAGTGTTCAGGTTCTATCAAAAGAGAGTAGTTTTCCTTTTCGTGAAACCATGATTTTCGATACATTCTGATAGCGTTCTACAGCTAGTTTATCTCTTGGAATATTGGCAAGACTTTGCCATACCCGATCACTTTTTGATTATAACTGTCCTGAAGGAGGAAGAGCTTGTCATCTGAAAATAAAATCTCGCAGTAACCGTGCCGAACCAAAAGATTTCTGCTTCTTTGGACCCTGGCTTGCTTTTGACGCTCCATCAACCTGTGAACCCGTTGTTTCTTGTACGGCTTGCATTCCAAATCATGTCTGAAGAGCCTGGGACATTTGAAATTATTTGCTCAATTTACGGCCAGATACGGCCGGATTACGTCTTATTCGCTTCCTCACACATTTGATCTTTTTCTTCGTTCTGGTAGTTCGTCTGGCACCTTCTTTGTGTTGAAAACAGACATTTCCAGTTTCCTTGAACCGTTTCAAGGTACGATAAACAAGACGCTTACTCACTCTAAACTGGTTAAGGCTATTGAATATCTGACTCGGTCTAAGCTTTTGCAAATGTAATTTTAAAACTTGCTTCCGTATGGCGTCCTTGATAGCTGATATATATAAACCAACGGAATCGCTTATTTATCTTCAGCGATAAGCTATCAAAAGAATACACTCAAAACGGGTATAATCGATTCCGCAGTTAAAATTACCCAGCTGAAATAATCCAAGACTAAAAAAAGGTGACACCTATTGTGAGACACACTGTATAGCTGCCTGTGTTGAACCGGACAATCAAGCGCTCACCGTTGTCGCCGGATTATTTTCCCGGAGTCCCTCGAAGAAGTCTCTGTGAAAAACCAAAAGAAACGGCTCCTGTTTGCTCGATCTCACATAACCTGGAGTGTGCAAAAATGGCGATCGGTACTGTTCAGTGATGAGTCGAATTTCAACATAATTGATAACGACGGAATGCGTTATATACGCCGACCGATCAGAAATCAGACCATCTGCTAGAAGACTGTGAAGCATTAGGCTGTGTTGGTTTAAAAAAAACGAATTAACAAATTTGCATGGTAAATTATGGTTGGAACTAAGGAGTGTATCGAAAATAAGCTATCCACAAACTTTCTTTCAAATTATGTTGAAAACCGATATTTTATTCACACAAAAAATTGATTCTTAATTGTACGAGGTTAAACTTGAACATAATGAAGACCGGATGAAATTTAAGTTATTCCTTCACGAATTTTCGAGCTTTGGATCGAATGCTCTTCATCAAGTTCCGGACAAGTGTTGCATCGCATTTTTTGGACGCTTGAGCCCAAATTTTTTTGAACTCCTCCATGTTCCCAGCTGCCTTACCAGTTTTCTTGAAGACCCTCTTCACGATTTCCCAGTAACATTCGATGGATCGAAGCTGAGGGCAATTTGGTGGATTGATATTTTTCTCAACGAAATCTATACCCTTTTCCGCAAGCCAATTGAGAGTGGTTTTGGCATACTGAGCCGACGCTAAATCCGGCCAAAACAGTGGAGGTGTACTATGCTTCTTATATAAAGGCAACAATCTCTTCTGGAGACACTCAGATCGATAGATTTCCGCATTTATAGTTCCGGTAGTGTAAAAAATTGTTGACTTCAAACCACAGGAACATATTGCTTGCCATACCAGTACCTTTCGACCGAATTTCTCCACTTGAATCGACCTGTCCGCATCGCTTACACCCTCCCCAACGACGGCAGTAAAGTATTGTGGACCTGGAAGGGTTTTTGAGTCCTCCTTTACATAGGTCTCATCGTCCATCAAAACGCATGCATCCGGACGCTGCAAAAGACGCGAATGCAATTTCCGGGAACTTTTTGCTGCTCGCTTCTTCTGTTCTGCACTTTGTTTCGAGATTTTCTGCTTCTTGTAGGTCTTCAGGTGGTTTCGCCTCTTGATACGCTGGATCATTCCGACATTCGTTCCTACTTTTTTGGCCAAATCACGTATTGACATTGATTTGTTCTTCATGATTAGAGATACCACTTTCTGCTCCAGTTTCGGTTTGGAAGAACCGGGTTTTCTGCCTCTTCCTGGTAGCTCATCCAAAGAATAGTGTTCCCCAAACTTATTAATGATGGTTTTAACACTCGCATGATGAATTCCAAACCGCTTCGCCAATTTTCGCATAGTAATACCCTTCTCACTTCGCCAAGTGTCCAGAACCTTAATTTTCACTTCCTTTTCAATACGCGACATTTTGAAAACGCAGAATTTGAACCGCACAAACAAGTAAACAAAAGAAAGCTGACAGTCAAACGCACAGCATGCAGTGTTCAGAGCATAAAAAACCATCACAAATACATGCGTACAACGCAAATATATGTGGATAGCTTATATTCGATACACTCCTTAAAAGCCAGACCTGGAAGATATTTAATGTCTTTGAGTACCTATGTTTCGTCGTCCATTATGATACAAGAAAATGTTTACAAAAGATTGGTGTAAAGCTCCTTAGCATGACTTTTTCGCTTTGCACACCTTCAATCCGTTGCCTTGGCTTCACTTTTTGTACGTATTATTTTGACTTCCCAACTTTGCGAGCCACATTTCGCACAGAAAGATTGGGATTTTTTTCAACAATTGCTAGCAACTTCTTGTGCATTTGTCGTGAGCATACTTTTCGATGTCTTATGTATGTCTCCACGAAATAAAGTGAAAAGTTTCAGCTTTCATATAAGTGAAATGTTTCAGCGATCCGTTAAATAATTCAAAATCTACACTAAAAGAGAAGTGTCCAAAATTTAATGTAGACAGGCTTGAGGGGGAAGTAATATTTTCAGTTTTTATTCAAGTAAGCTACTTTAAAATTAACATATTTCCTGAAGCATTCGGAACAAACCATTCTTAATTTGAATTTATAATAAGAAAATTATTCAATTTTGAATTGCTGCTCAATTTTTTTGAATGATTTCATACTTTTCAAAGTGGCACCACTCTCTAAAAGTGGGTGGTGGCACCCGGTTACAGCAATTCCACCTACCGGGATGGAGGCGCACGTAGCTAATGAAGTTAATATAATTTGAAAGTGTAATATTCTTGAGATTTTCACCTTTTAGAAGCATGATGTGTTGAATTTTTTTTTTTAAAGAGCGAACGCTACTTCGTCGTAGTAATAATGTCAGGATTGGTGGCGCTAACTGGCATGCAAAATGTTTGAATATCTTGTACAAGGTGTATCTCGAGATCCTAGCCATCTAGGAGCATGCTGTCTTGGACAAAGTTATACATGTGGTCACCTGGAGGCCGTTAGTCGATGTCTGACGCCAGTTTGGAATCCAAGATGGAGGCTTCCGATCTTAGACAATCATGGAATAACTACATTAACTGTTATGTTATATATTCTCCGTGTGAGGAGTAACGATTATGATGTAGAAGGAGATGTTCGTCATCACCATGAGGCACCAGAGTGAACAACAATGTTTGCTAGAATGAAAGATATGAAGAAAGTTTTGATAGTCCGCTAGTGTGCGGCAGGGTTGAATTGTAACAGATGTTTTTATGAAATTGAGCGAAAAGGCATGTATACGGTGGTACTCGAACCAACGACATTTTTGCCTAACATGCCCTTTCGCTCAATTTTCATAAAAACATCTGTTCATTTCCAACCCTGCCGCACTACGGAATATCAAACTTTCTTCATACTTCATTCTAGAAAACATTGTTGTTCACTCTGGTGCCTCATGTGATAGCATCTCTTCTACATGGAATAACTGTCAAAAACCCTGAAAATTTATATTTTTTGATCCGGAACGGTGTATAAAGACGGAAAATCGGTGCCTGACGCCATTTTGGAAATCAAGATGGCGGTTTATTTTGCGTAATACCCTGTAGTATCGATATTTTTAGTATCGACCAGAAACTTAGAATTTAGTTTGAAAATCGATGTTCTACGCCGTTTTGCATGATGACTTCTTTTACGGACAAATACAAGATTGGCGGCTTCTGATGCAGGAAAACTGGTCCGTCAAAAATGGTCGGCAAAGCCCGATCTGAGTATGAACGCATGTCGGAAAGAAAACAGGCTAGATCCAAGCCGATTCTAATTGGACATATCGAAGTCATTTGCAGCAACTGTCAAAATTACCGTTTTCAGTTCCGTTTCCGTTATCATTGTGTTTTGGCGGTAAGTCCGACAGCAATGGGTTCTCCTCTCTGTTAGACTTGATCAAGCTTTAATAACAACTGATTATCCTAATCATGCCATTGTTGCCATTGTTGCAAATAGTAACCATGCTACTGTTGTCATGGATACTATTTGCTACTTGATGCTGATTAAATAACAGCAATCCGATTTTATTCTGCTGGCCTAACAGTTACTGCTCCCGAGTTAGGAAAGGGAAGATTTAAATGGAAGGGAATCAAAAACAAATGGGCAAAAAAACAAGTGATGTTTAAATCATCTATGAAGTTAAATCAACAAAACAATATTACCAAATATAATGATATTGTTAGTAATAATGACGTAATGACAAATATTGAACTGTAAAATTATATACTAGCCAATTTCACAGCGCTGCATGAATCAGATCAGCTCAGAATTGGTAAAAAGTCCATTTGCAAACCGAAAATGAATAAATCATTCAGATGTAATTTTCTGCGTTGTATAATGGACATATATGGAATGCTAGATTGAAGGTATACCACCTTAATCAAGTTTGTTTTATGGAAATGTAAAGGCTATGATATGATGGAAATAATACGATGTTGTAAAGAAATACTAAACAATGTAAATATAATAATGCAGCTATTTGCATCTTCCGCTGCGATTATAGATGATTGAAACTATAAAATAGCGAAAATTCCAACGTGATATAATGAAATAAAGATGATCACCTGGCAGCCTAGAAAAAAACAAAGAAAATTTAAGCAAACCATAATGCGAAATAAATTTAATAAGATTATGAGGGGGCGACCCCGGCGTATTGGTTAACATCCATACCTCTCACGCCTAAGTCACGAGTTCGAATCTCACCCCCAGAGAAGTTACGAAAAATGCCCAAAAGTGGTGTTTGACTGACTACGACGGGAGATGAACCAGGCCGAGGCTGAAAATCTCGATAATCAAGACAAAAAAATAAGATTATGATTACTGACCATAAACGGAAACTCAATAAATACAAAAAAAAAGACAAGAAATTCTTCGATAAGTCTTCTTTCCTACTGGGCCCATAAGTGATTCTATATGTATATCTGTGAAATAGAAAATGTAGGATCATACGCAATATTAGTTTCTGAATTAATTATTTTGGACGAAGATTTTTTTTTGCTAAGATTTGTAGTATATAATCCTCTTTAAAAAAAACGTTAAAAACTTTCCTATCTTTTTAACTACATAAGGTGAGTTAGGTGGGCCAAAACTGGCAACAACGCAAATGTGAAGCTTCAGCATAAAAATATAGTGAGAGAGTGTTACAATATGAAATGATAATAACGATTATATTTGTAATGTCTGCATGTCTGCTGATCCTGCTGCAATTGTAGACGAACTTGCATTATCATAGCCGCAAGAGAAGAAAACAATTCAAATTACTATACAATACTTGGGAATTCTATGGATGATCTGAAATTATATACCATATAAAGAATACTTCAATTTTTCGTGATACGATAAGATTTCAAAATGCTACCTTATCGGGGTCGCGCTGCCTTCAACGCCTTGGTGTGGCTGCAACCTAATGTATAGTTATAGCGTTTCTTACTCAACCGCTGGATGCTAGGACAGACGCTATTTGAGCCACACCTCCTTTGTGGACAGACGCTCAGCACGCACCTCCTCAATCTAGCTGAAATCATAAAGAAAACAGTGCCCAGGCTACACTGCCAGCTAAGTACGCAACCCCTTGGCAATTTTTGTCATCTATTGACCCGTGGAAGCATGAGGTAGTAACTTGTGAGGACCATAGCTAAGTTCCGGTGACACACGCTCTGTCTCAGTTGTCTACGCACCATTTGGTAGCCCACAATATTTCCTAATTTTTCTGCAACATAAACCGCCATTTTGGATTGCATTTGGAATATTTACACGCCGTTTTTGATCCAAAAAAAATCCATATTTGCCAAATGGACATTTTGCATAAAGACGTTTGTCCGAATGGACGTTTTACATAAAGAAGTTAGGCCGATTTTCTTTTCATTGGTCAGTAAAAGACTAGAAAACTGGTCATATTTGAATAAAGGAACAATCGCACAAAAGAGTAATAAACCGGGCAAGCACTCGATTGAAAAGTTTGCTTTTAGCTACAGGAATATGTATCGTAATAAATAGCCCATGTGCAAAACATCGAAAGAACTGCAAATTTCTTCAAGATTTTTAAAAATAATGGCCCATTCCGTCAATTTTTTTAACATAATACATATGTCCACTTAAAATCAGAAGTTTAAGATTTTTTCAAAACATTCACACTTCTTATGTATATGACCGAATCCCAATTTTTGCCTGTCTGAACAAAAAAAAATTCGGATTTTAGTGAATCGATATAGTTGAAACTTAATCAAAATGCTTATCACTGCAAATGCGTTCGCATATTTATAAACTCTAATTGAAATAAGTCTAGTATATTTCATTACATCGGGATGCTACCTGCATTCGAAAATATTTTTTTGGTTTCCTATTTCTTATTTCCTTTTCTTAGCAATACATATACATATGCGGTTAGGTAATTTTCGGCCAAACGTCCATTGGGCCAAGGATCCATATGTCAAATGTCCCACCCCCGTATGCGTTCAAAAAATATCCATATCAAAGGATAATTGAGAGTATTTTCGAGTTTTTCCGAGACAAAAGCCGCCATATTGGATTCCAAAATAGCGTCAGACATCAACTAACGGCCTCCAACTGACCACCTGTACAACTTTGTCCAAGACGGTATCTTCCTAGATGGCTAGGAACTCGAGATACAGCTTTACAAGATATCCATATGTACATTAGTACCGCTTAGTGAGCCAAGTCTGGACTACTATCCACCAACCCAACGGCCTTGACCTACTGAACAACTTAGCTCAAGACAGTAACTTTTCATATGGCAAGGATCTCGCGATATTCCATGCTGGAACTAATTAATACCAACATTTTGCACTCCAGATCGCGCCACCTACCGAGTCAATTTCGAGCTTATCAGACCACCACCCTTCTCAATAAATTTCCTCAAGACACCATGAATTTAAAAGGTGAAAATCACAAGAATATTACCCGTCCAAATTATATCAACTTCATTAGCTACGTGCGCCGTCATCCCGATGGGTGAAATTGCTGTAGTAGGGTGCCACCACCCACTTTCAGACAGTGGTGCCTGGTGCCACTTAGAAAAGCGTGAAATCATTAGACAAAATTGACGCAGAACTTCAAAATCGAATAACTTCCTCTTTATAAATTCGATTTTTTTTAAATCGATACAGCCTAACCCAGTACCATTAATATTTTGTGTTATATTTTATGTTTATGTTACAAAGATCAATCCTTTATCGAAATGCGTCGAAACATAATCCGTCACTAAACCAATTTGCTGTAGTAACGTAATATAATAATGAGAAATCGATCATTGCAGCAAAGTCCTTATAATACTAAAGGGTGTCCACGATGAAATTGCCACACTATGAAATTGCTCTAACTTTATAACCGTTGGGTAGAATTCAATGAAAATTTGGGTGGATTTAGTTCATAGTGCATTATTTACATCCTGCAAGTTTTAAAGTCCTATGATCGAAACTCGCGAAAATGGAGTCGAAAGAACAGCTCGTGCGTGATAAAATCTTGCGCATTCATCACGAGAACAAGGATCTCTCGCATCGTTCCATCGCTAAAACGTTGGGAATCGCGAATTCCACGGTTTTGCGAGTGATTAAGCGGTTCCAGGAACGGTTGACCACCGATCGGAAGCCCAGAAGTGAAGGAAAAAGTATTCCGTACAACACCAAAAATCACAACCGCGTAGTTGGAGCCTTCAACCGAAATCCGAACGCCTCCGTTCGGGATGTGGCTAAGAAGCTGCACCTAAGCCGAAGTTTTGTCCAGAAGGCCAAAACTAAGGTTGGGCTTCGAACGTTCAAGGTACAAATGGCCCCTAATCGCGACGAGAAGCAGAACAAGTCCGCCAAAACCCGTGCCAGGAAGTTGTACTACTCCAAGGACGTGCTGAAGTGGTATGCGGACAATAAGGTCAATTTCGTGCCGAAAATGTTCTACCCTCCCAACATTCCGGAGCTCCGTCCCATCGAGAAGTACTGGGCGATTATGAAGCAGCACCTTCTTAAACGACCTAAGGTAGTGAATACAGTCGAGGAACTGAAGAAAGTATGGGTTTACATGCAAAAAACGGTTGATTCACAGGTTGTGCAGAATCTTATGGCCGGGGTTAAGGCCAAGGTGCGGGCATTTGCGTATGGACTGTAAATAAAATACGAGTAAAATGGTAAAATGAAGTTTATTAGTTATTTCTCAATCCCTGAAAATTTGATGGCAATCGGATGAAAACTCGAATTTTGCGAATCAATTTTGTGTGTGGCAATTTCATCGTGGACACCCTTTAAGCGCGAGATTTGTTTGAAGTTGGAAAATGTGGAAATGTGGAAAATGAAAGTCTTTTTGAACTCTAAAATGTGGCTCCATTCTCAAAACAGAAGCAATTCACGCACTGGTATTGTCGCTGCGAATCACAAATTACTTGCTCGTAAGGTTCTAGGCCGACATTCTCATCCTCGCTCGCTTTCCGATAAAATCCACAAACTTACTTTGTAGCAAGCGGCCTAGAGTGCCTACTCGTTGCCGTCGTCGCGTATCATTGGGATGACCATATTTACCAACCAGCAGCGCATTAGCAATCGCCATATATGCCATGAAAATGCTCGATGAGCTCCCTCCCGAGACGGAGTCTGATGAGTCGATGATGTTATGATTATTTTGAACTTATCTTCCCCAAACAGGGGTGGGCGAAGGTTGGCCACTAATTAAAAATGCTGCGCATATTTGTGAAATCGCTTTATTTCTCACAGCTTCCAACGGAAAGCAACTGGTCGTCTATTAGGTGTCTGACAAGTTGTGGTGTGCGAGCTGTGTGAATCGTATGGCATGATTGAAAGAAAGACTTAATATGTGCATGATGATGATATTGAATTGAATCATAATTTCTTCATTTGGCCCACATCACGAATCGAGCAGTATTTTGTCCAAATCTGTATTGATTGACTAATGATCTGCTACAGACGTCAATGGCCGAAAGGTTTTGAAACTGTAATATTTCTTTATTTATTTGTTTACTTATTTCGTCAATCTTTGTAGACTACACATACATTTACATTTATTTATTTACATTTACATTCATTCAAAGTGGCATAGTTACATCAGTTATTTCTCAATATTCATTGTAAATGTTCATCATACTATTGATTGGTCTATACTTTGAATAAATTGTTCTAAGCAGCCTAACATTATTTAAATTCTTATTCTTATAAGTTCAAAACTTGTGAAAGTTCAAACTTTCTAAAAAGTTTGCCGAAATTATACGCTGCGAGATAGTATTATTAAAAGAAGTTATCATGGCTATTTTTAGTCTATTCTTCAGTGATTCAATATCAATTTAAATGCAACGAGGCTCATACGAGGGAAGAGGAAATGAATTCCAGCCTACTTTTGTAAGAGCAAATAACAACAATTGTTTTTGTACAGATTCTATACGACTAATGTATGTATCTTGGTATGGAGCCCAAACAACAGAGCAATATTTGAGAATAGATCTTATGTGCGTTAAATAAAGTATTTTGATGAAATGATAACCGAATCTTTTGATGAATCCTAACATATTATTTGCTTTGAGAATTGTTGTATTAAAATGATCTACAAAGGTTAATTTAGAATCAAGAATCAACCTTAATCTAATTTTGTTGCATCTTTCAATTTACTGATTTCCTAGAGTACACGTGAAGTCATGATGAATAAGTTTTCTCGAATTTGATATGATGTTACACTTTTTAATATTAATATCAAACAGACTTTTAACACACCATTCGTAGAAGACATCAATTTTACTCTGAAAATTTTGCAAATCTAACCTACTACAGATTTCCATATGAAGCTTGTTCACGACAAAATCTGGACCAATTAAATTTGGAATAAAACAAATTTTCTTTTAGTTCAATCCAAGATGCATTTTTTATTGCATAATTAGTCATCTTTAAACTAATTACAGTTACTTAATTAGGATGCATGAAGAAACTACGAACTTTTGAGTTTATTCCAGCCATTAAGGTCTGTGCAGACTTCTCTGCAACCGATTTAGCTGCTTTTGTCCAAGATTTTCTTATTTTTTCTATAGCTATAGCTTGTTGTTTACATTAAGATAGTTCTCTTCACGAGAGCCCAATGCCGCTCGATAGGTCGCAACTCCGGGCAGTTGACAGGATTCGCCTTTTTTCGGTACAGCATGGACTCCATTCGCTTTAAGGAGTGTATCGAAAAGTAGTTATAAACATTCGATGCGTTATTACGCATAAACTACTGTATATATTTTTAGCGTGTGAGCGCCATTTGCTTTGTTTACATGTCAAAAATGATTATTCGGTTCATTCATTTCCGTTGATAAAGTTGTATTCAAAATGTCGCGAATTGAATTTGAGACTAAAAGAAAATTCTGCACTACTTGGTGCACCGAAAAGGGTGTTACTTACAACCAGATTGCGAAAAGAGTAAATGTTCACCCGGCAAGTGTAAAACGCATCATCGAAAAGTTTGGTAAGGAGTGCTCCCTCAAGGATTTACCAAGAAGTGGCCGGAAACCCTGCTCCAGCAACCCCGATTTGGACCAAAAAGTTGTGGATTATATTCAACGGAACAAATCTGCCTCTACTCGCGATCTAGCCAAGAAGTTCAGGACCAGCATCGGAATGATTCAACGAATCAAGCGCAGGAATGACTTGAAGACGTACAAAAAGCAGAAAGTGCCCAAACAAACTCCGGAACAAAAGTCTCAGTGCCAAAACCAGGGCTCGAAAGCTGTACAGCTGCATTTTGGACAATGTCGACCAGTGCATTTTGATGGATGACGAAACATACGTTAAAGAAGATTCAAGAACGCTACCGGGGCCGCAGTTTTATACTAAATCTGTTGGGGAACGTGTGCCAACCGCAGATACGACTGTTGCGATGGAGAAATTCGGTCAGAAGGTGCTCATTTGGCAAGCTATTTGCACATGTGGCTTGCGTTCTTCAATTTTCTATACAAAAGGAACTATAAATGCTGAGATTTATCAAAAGGAATGTTTGAAGAACAGGTTGCTACCATTGTATAGAAAGCACCAGTCCCTCCTCTCTTCTGGCCAGATTTGGCATCGGCACATTACGCCAAATCCACTCTACAGTGGCTGACGGAGAACAACATCAAGTTCGTAGAAAAAGACATCAACCCACCAAACTGTCCCCAGTTGCGACCGATCGAACGCTATTGGGCAATAGTCAAGCGTATATTTAAGAAGGATGGTACAGTGTCCCAAAACATGACCGATTTTAAGAAAAATTGGGCAGCGGCATCCAGGAAGTGCACAAAGGTCACTGTGCAGAATTTGATGGCAGGTGTCAAATCAAAGGTACGGGCATTCTACAGAAATGAACATGATGACTAGTTTTTCCGTTTGGATCTTTTGTAAACATGTTAAGCTATAATAAACTGAAATAGTATGTTAATTTTAACCATGTTTTCATGCCTATTTTATTATTTGGAAGTTTATAACTACTTTTCGATACACTCCTTATACACTGATAGGCAAAATAAAGTGCCCACCTCATCGTTTTTTTCAATTTCTCTCATTTACTTGGTTCAAATTAAAGTAAACACACTGTATTTTTTTTATTATCTTATTTTTTATATTCTCCATAAGTTTCACTTATGGAATACTAAAAAAAAGGAGTTTTACTTAAAGAAAAAAAAATCAATTTGTGTTGAAAAAAAAACAGTGACAAAATAAAGTGCCCACTTCATTTAGGGTACAGAAAACATAAATTAAAGTAAAATAAAAGCATTTCAATAATTGATGTGTCCTCCTTTGGCCTTCAGGACTTCCTGCAGGCGCTTCGACATGCTCTCGACCAGGTTCTTTAGGTGCTGTGGATCTAGCTCTTCCCAGGCGCGCTCCAGGGCTTCAAAATAACTATTTTTATTGGTAACACCAGTTTTGTCAACCCTGGCATCGAGAATCGCTCACAAATTCTCGATGGGATTGAGGTCTGGGCTTTGTGGAGGCCATTCCAGCGGTTTGATCCGACAAGACCGGAAGAAAGACTTGGCAGTATGTTTCGGGTCGTTGTCCTGTTGGAACACGAACTTCTCTTCAAGGCCCGTCTGGATCAGCGAAACCTCCAGATTTTCTCGCAGGATGTTGATGTAAGAATCTGCCGTCATTATCCCGTCGATTTTCACAATGCTTCCCACTCCACCCCACGAAAAACACTCCCAGACCATCACATTTCCTCCTCCATGCTTCATCGTGCCTTGGATGTGGCGCTCCTGAAGCTCCTCTCCCGATCTGCACCAAACACGAACCCGCCGCTTTCGGTTAAACAGCTCGAATTTTGATTCGTCCGTCCAGAGAACCGTTTTCCAGAACTCTATGGGCTTATCATCATGCTACTTAGCAAACTTAAGCCGTTTGACTTTGATTGCCTTGCTGATAAATGGGCGCTTCCGTGCAAGTTTGCTATTCAACCCCTGTGCTACGAGACGGCGACGAACAGTTCGACCGGAAACTGATAACTGGTTTCCTGGATCTCGCGGACAGTTACCTTTGGGTTCTTCTTGACTTCGCGCATGATCTTGGTGTCCGTTCTCGCATCCGTTTTCCGCTTCCTGCCTTTGCCAGGGCGATCCACCACTGATCCAAACGTTTTAAGCTTCAGAAGAATTTTGCCAACCGCTGCCATACTGATACTGTACTTCTTAGCAACAGCCTGGAGCGATTCACCGTTTTGCACATCACGAACGACCAATTTTTGGATACACAAGGGAATTGCTTTCGAAAGCACTGCGTTCTCCATTTTTTTTTCAGTTGAATCAAATGAATACAAATGCACCAGGTTGAGCCATTTGCTTCAAAACATGTCAAAATATCAAAACATAAACAATCGAGGGGTCTTCCAATGGAAACTTATCGAAAACATATCGATTTTTGAAGCAGGCACTTTATTTTGTCACTGTTTTTTTTCAACACAAATTGATTTTTTTTTTTAAGTAAAACTCCTTTTTTTTCAGTATTCCATAAGTGAAACTTAGAAAGAATATAAAAAATAAAATAAGATAAAAAACTACACTGTGTTAACTTTTATTGGAACAAAGAAAATGAGAGAAATTGAAAAACGAAGAGGTGGGCACTTTATTTTGCCTATCAGTGTATGTAAAAAGCTACTCTCACAGTACAATGAAGCGTTTCGATATGTTTCCGGCGATTTTATCACTAGTCCCATCTCTGCTATAATGGCCAAATGTTGCCATCTCCCAATTGAACACTAAATGGCGGCATCAATGATGACTAAAGCCATTCGGTGGCTTGGTCTTGGTAGGCGTCAAAAGGTATGTCTAGTTAACAAAAAACAGCCGAACTGTTCCAATCCCTAACCAACCATGTTCTCGCGACAACAACTGTTATTCCCAGATGCAAAACCAGACCCTGGAACCAACCAACCCCCACAATTGATCTCTCTCTCTCTCTCTCTCTCTCTCTCTCTTCTACCAATTTAAAGCTGGAGATCCACCGCACATAGCGCAGGCGCATTTTCATTCACTCCATGGTTCAGTTTCCGACGACAAAGTCGGCTATAGCATATTTTGTAATTCAACGCTCCCCAGTATCAGCTCTTTCCAACTTCATCTTGCGCCATCTTTAGATCCGAAGTTTATGGGCGCCGGTTGTTTATCTACAAACCGGTATCTACTTACGCTAAAATCAAACGTTTCAACACCATTCAACAAGTTAAAACACTTTTCAAGCTGGTGATTTTGTCCGGATCGTTCCATGGTAATCGCCGTAATGCGAAACGTATGAAGCAATGATGTCCCAACAAACATCGGTGTTGAGTTAGAGCTTGTTCAAGCAAATTTGGAGAAGCTATTCAGCTGTTTCTTCTAGAATAGCTGAATAGCTTCTCCAAATTTGTTTGAACAAGCTCTAATTCAACACCGATGTTTGTTGGGGTATTCTTTCAATACGAGTGATATGCGTTTTGTGATGAGGAGCCCAGATTTAAACGGCATATTCAAGAACACTTCGAACGAGCGAAAAATAAAGTGCCTTCAATGCATACACATCACAGAATTCGGATGCATTTCGGTGGATGAAACTATGCAAATGACATAGGGGTAAGATAGGTTCATTTTATAAAGCATAGCTAAGAAATGAAACAGAATCGATAAACGGTCCTTTTTAGGGCCGCTACCCTCGTTTCACAAGAGTTAACGTTCAATTTCCTTGCCGTGCTTCAGAAATGAATTCGATTATTTTACCTACATATATACTTTTATTTGCAGCTACAGGGATTCACAAGCCGGCAACTTTAAGTTTTCTTTATTCATTTAAATCACGCCTTAAAGCATGATTACAAATTGATTTACGATATTGCTCTCGGAACCAGTATGTTAATAGGAATTTATCAAAGACACATTAAACAGACAAACTTTTTTCGGGTAAAAATATAGGCTGGTAGTTGTTAAAATGTACTTTAGATTGAATAAAATAAAGTAGGAAACCAGGATTTATAAAATACCTGGTTCAAACCTTAGTTGGCAACAGTGGTTCTGGCTGAACAGTTTTATTTTTCTTTTCAAGAAAAAATAAAACAAGAAGGTGGGATCATTCCATAAGCAAAATGCCATGTTTTACTAAATACGACCAGGGCATCGTCCACTGGCTATTGCCGCGGGTATTGTGGGTTTCCCAGGTACCCGGTTCAAGCTTTAGTTGGTGACGGTGGCTCTTCTTGACCTTCTATTCCTGAGTTGTAAGGAGTGTATCGAAAAGTAGTTATAAACTTCCAAATAATAAAATAGGCATGAAAACATGGTTAAAATTAACATACTATTTCAGTTTATTATAGCTTAACATGTTTACAAAAGATCCAAACGGAAAAACTAGTCATCATGTTCATTTCTGTAGAATGCCCGTACCTTTGATTTGACACCTGCCATCAAATTCTGCACAGTGACCTTTGTGCACTTCCTGATGCCGCTGCCCAATTTTTCTTAAAATCGGTCATGTTTTGGGACACTGTACCATCCTTCTTAAATATACGCTTGACTATTGCCCAATAGCGTTCGATCGGTCGCAACTGGGGACAGTTTGGTGGGTTGATGTCTTTTTCTACGAACTTGATGTTATTCTCCGTCAGCCACTGTAGAGTGGATTTGGCGTAATGTGCCGATGCCAAATCTGGCCAGAAGAGAGGAGGGGACTGGTGCTTTCTATACAATGGTAGCAACCTGTTCTTCAAACATTCCTTTCGATAAATCTCAGCATTTATAGTTCCTTTTGTATAGAAAATTGAAGAACGCAAGCCACATGTGCAAATAGCTTGCCAAATGAGCACCTTCTGACCGAATTTCTCCATCGCAACAGTCGTAGTCTGCGGTTGGCACACGTTCCCCAACAGATTTAGTATAAAACTGCGGCCCCGGTAGCGTTCTTGAATCTTCTTTAACGTATGTTTCGTCATCCATCAAAATGCACTGGTCGACATTGTCCAAATGCAGCTGTACAGCTTTCGAGCCCTGGTTTTGGCACGAGACTTTTGTTCCGGAGTTTGTTTGGGCACTTTCTGCTTTTTGTACGTCTTCAAGTCATTCCTGCGCTTGATTCGTTGAATCATTCCGATGCTGGTCCTGAACTTCTTGGCTAGATCGCGAGTAGAGGCAGATTTGTTCCGTTGAATATAATCCACAACTTTTTGGTCCAAATCGGGGTTGCTGGAGCCGGGTTTCCGGCCACTTCTTGGTAAATCCTTGAGGGAGCACTCCTTACCAAACTTTTCGATGATGCGTTTTACACTTGCCGGGTGAACATTTACTTTTTCGCAATCTGGTTGTAAGTAACACCCTTTTCGGTGCACCAAGTGTGCAGAATTTTCTTTTAGTCTCAAATTCAATTCGCGACATTTTGAATACAACTTTATCAACGGAAATGAATGAACCGAATAATCATTTTTGACATGTAAACAAAGCATATGGCGCTTACACGCTAAAAATGTATACAGTAGTTTATGCGTAATAACGCATCGAATGTTTATAACTACTTTTCGATACACTCCTTATGCAATGTTTTGCTGTACCTGTTGTGGACTCCCAGTACCTCCCATTTCCCCAAAAGCTTTGAGTTTGGGTTAAAAAGTTCTCCTTTTTATTGTATTGGCCTCCACAACAAAAGGGCACCATTGCAAAGCATATGATTGATCAAATTATTCGCAGTTCTACTCACCCAACGCCCCTGGTTGGGTGAAGGATAGAGGATGACACACACACACACACACACACACACACACACACACCACACACACACACACACACACACACACACACACAATAAAATAAAGTAGAAACCAAAAGTGACAAAACTCACCCTCTATTTATTTTTTAATACTTACTACAACCTGAGTGTATTCAGAATTAGCATACAACCAACGTTGAGTTACACCATCGAACGTGATTCTAACATTGAAATTTTCTAGATGAGTTTGGCTTTCCAATCAAACCACACAACTACATTCGTTGATCCAATCGAATCTGATTCTGTGCACACTGAAACCGTTTTGACATTTTGAAAACCCAATATTGTGCCCTTTTAGTGATTCCTAACACATAATTCCTTATGCAGCAGATAGTTGTTGATTGAAACATCAACTCTATCCTCACAATAATCATCCTTCCGTAATGAAGAAGCCAAGTTCATCACTTGTTTTCCCTACTGACGTTGAAGTCTTCGCTGCTAATGCAAGTTTTGCTAAATTCTATGGAGCATGTTCGATACACGACAGGAAACATACTAATCTAAAAGTGTTAAAACACCACGTCACAAATGAGCACCTTCAAGCATTCAAGCTCAAGCAAATCCAATCACTCATTGAATCATGATTGACATAAGAAAGGAAAAAGGAAACGAGATGTATCTATTTATCGCTATGCAGTCAATAAGTAGCCAGGTCACCAACATTGTTAATATAATTGCAGTGGCGCTTGCAAGCCCCCACGGCCATTGCAACATTTCATTTAGCTACCTATGCACCTTCTGACTGCCAATCAAGGAATGATCACGCCCTGAGATCGCAGCAATCCACCTGAAGGCCTCCACTGTATAGCCAGTCATTGATGGAATCACCTTTTCACTGACTATCTCTCGGCTCTTTCTCCTCCGTTCTGACTTCTGAGCTCGATGAAATGTCAAGGATCATCCAAATACGATGGGGATTTTATGCATAATTCATGCCCGGGTTTATCAAGACCAACCGGTAGCCCTTTTTCGTGGATTTCCACCTCCATCTCAGCCACATATCTTCTTCGTCATCGCCGCCGTTGACGGTTGCCCATTTAGGTATAGTTGTCTTTTCATCTCATATTTGGATCATAATCTCAGTTTGGAAATGGACCTCCACAGCCCGCCGAGTGCGTCCACTTGTATATGTATGGCCGTTGAACAACTTCTGCGAAAAAATTAGAAACTGGTGACAACTGTGCATACCAAATGCACGAACATGACCGGACAATTTGTATCCGAATAAAATTGTTGCATTTAAATGTGAGTAGTCTCTGAGTAGTAGTACCATCTCTGAACAGAGAGGCATTGATAGTTTTATAACGTCTTAGCGATTCAAAGCTTTCCCACTCGACACTCTTTTTCTTCATTTTTGGGCTCAGTCTTGGCTCAATGGCACCTGGGTGGTTGCGTGATCCCACCTTCGGTATAGGCTAACAAGTCCTTTTGCGATTTCCTACTAAGGAAATGTGCTTCGGTTGACTAAAGGTTAACCAACAGAAAGAGAGAGAGAGAGTGAAGTTTTCCTACTGCTATGAAGAAAAACGGTATTGATTTCATTTGAACGGACTACGAATTTACAACATATGGTTGAAATAAATGGGACGAAGATGTTCAAATATTTTTTTATGAAAGACTCACATGCTCCTGGCAATTAAAAACAGTTTGAAATTAGGAAGTTTAAAAAAAATGCAAATAAATTAGAAAAAATTTGTAAATTATGAATCCTAGAGGGTTTGAGCTGTTTAGTGGAATACTTGTAACTATAAATTAGAAGAAAAATTAGTAATCTCCATTTAATTCCAACTACCTTTGCTTATCTTCGACAGATACGCGTATTTCGTCTACAATGTGCAGACTTCTTCAGTGTCTCGTACTAATAACTCGACTGCCTGTATTAGTACGAGACACTGAAAAAGTCTGCATTGACGAAATACGCGTATCTGTCGAAGATAGCAGGCAGTTGAACTAAATGGAGATTACTAATTTTTCTTCTAATTTATAGATGTAAATTATGTCAATGTATCAGCAATCATGTGAATAATAAGTTCACTTGGGTGGAGTGGCCCGTTAAATAGAAATTGGCATCTGTTCTTAAATTTACAAGACCATAAAAACTCAAAATCATAACTTAAAGGGTGTCCACAGTTAAATTGCATCACTTTCAATTAGCTGTAACATTTCGCCCTTTGGGTTGATTTCAACGAAATTTTGGGTGAAATTACCGTAGCGTGTATTGTTTACACTGCGTGAGTTTCATTGTGAAATGTGTCGTAGTTTCGAAAAATAGAGTCGAAGAACAGCAAGTGCGCGAGAACATTTCGCACACGCACCTCGACCTCATTTTGAAATAAAAATAATTTGTTTTCATTTTCGAATTTGCCGGGGTTTCGATTTGACAGTTGTACAATTCATCTGAAAAGAAATTTTTTATCGATGATGAGTGTTCTTCCTAGCACAAAAATATTTTTTATGAATCTCAACTATTTTTTCTCGATTTTTAAACAAGAAAAATCTAATCATTTTTATTTTCATTGATTTTAATAATCATTGTGTATGTATGTGTGCATGTGCAGCAAGGTGCTGGCTTCAAGGTGTACTTCGGACCAAGGGGTTCTACAACAGTGAACCAATTACAAATCGCTAGTTGCATATTGATTGTTGGCGTAACCTTGTATCACTAGAAAAGTTGAATTCGAAATTTTATTTCTCTACTCAAATTTTCCTTATTTCAAGACTGCACCTTAAATTCCCAAGCATTGAAGTGAAATTTGATCTGTAAAGTATTTTACGTAACATAGAGCAATAGTTTTGAACGAATTTGAACTTGAAATTTTGCCGTGACGCGTGGAACCGACTGCTTTAAAATAAAGGGTTTCCCACATCAAATTGCATAACGGAAAAAACGTTGTAGAAAATTACCCATTGGGTATTTCATAGTTGACCTCTTGAAAATTTGGGTAGAAATAGTTTAGAGTGGTTTTGTTTTTGTTGTATTTATATTGCTGTCAGTTTTTCAAAAATTGAAAAAAGGCGTGACCCAAAAGCAACGTCACGAATTGTTTTCCGCAAGCATCTAGAAAATCCTCAACTCTCTCTTCGAGACATCGGAAAACAACTCGGAATCGTGCAGTCAACGATGAGTCGTGTGATTATCGTTACTACGAAACTCTGACCATCGAACGGAAGGAGAAAAGCGGTTAGAATGGATGTTCTATTCGTGATCAGGATCAGAAGCGTGTCGTGAAAGTGTTTAAGCGGAATCCCAATGCTTCAGTCAGGGATGTGGCCAAAATGTTGAATCTGTCCAAGTCTTTCATTCAGAAAGCCAAGGGTCGGGAGAGGCTGCATCTAACAAAGTGCAATCACGGGCCCAGAATCTGTACACCCAGATGCTGACGAGGACTTGCTTGTCTCATCATGGATGATGAGACTTACGTCAAGACGGACTTTTGGCAGCTTCCGTAACTACTGTTCTTCACCGCCCAGCACAAGTTTGATGTTCCGGTGGAAGTACGGAAGCAGAAACTTTCAAAGTTTGCCAAGAATACACATGATTTAGCCAACGATCTGCTCATGTGGCAAACGGAGTGCGCCATTCGTGACTACCGGGAGTGTTAACGGGATGATCTACCTAATGGAGTGTCTACTGAAGCGTCTGCTTCCTCTGTTGGAGCAAACGATCTTCTGGCCCGATCTAGCTGCGTGTCACCATTCAAATGTTGTTCAGCAGTGGTACGAAGTCAACGGGGGCCCAAGGACATAATTCCCCCCCCACCCTCCACAACGCACCGGAAATAAGAATCATCGAAAAATACTAGGATATTATGGTGGGGGCGAGATCGTCAACCGCGAACTGAAGGACTTCTATAAGAAGGAAGGAATTCATCAGCATATTCCCCCAACAGATTGGGGTTGCCGAGTGGAAAAAACAGGACACTGCAAGAGATGGTGACGTGCATGCTCATCTATGCTGGGCTTGACCGGAAGTACTGCGGTGAAGCAATAGTCACGGCGGCATACGTCCAGAATCATCTTCCGTCTCGTTCAGTGAACCTAACCCCTTTTGAGATGTGATTTGCCAAGAAGCCAGCGTTCAAACATGTTCGTGTTTTTGGGAGTCCTGGATACGCGTTTGAAGCTGGATTGTAAGGCCCAGAAACTTATCTTCGTGGGCTATTGTGACGACAAAAAAAGCTTATAGATTCCTCGATCTCACCTCAAATACGATTACGATAAGCCGTGACGCATATTTTATCTAGTTGAAGAATGGGTCCCTCGAAAACCACGGTCAGGTAGAATATGTTGGAATTACGTTTTGTATGACCTGGGAACTAATGCTGAACAGCAGAAGCAATAAATTCACACGGAGTCTGAAACAGCTGTCTGAGTTAGAAGAAGAATTTCACGGATGGGAAGACGAGCGATCAGCGGATGCAGAAAAAACTTCTTTCTCGAAGCGTAGTACACGGGGAGTTCTTCCACAACGCTTGAAGGACTACGTCGTTGATAGCGGAATGGCGATTGAGCAGGATCCAGTGAGGTATAACGGGGTGACCAATGGCTCAAGCGATTCGTGGTACAAGGTGCATGATGATTCGCTGATGAAGCAGGAATGTGAACATTGATGGAATTGTCACCTGGCCGCAGACCCATCGGGAGCAAATGGGGTTTTAAACGAAAGGAACACACTAGAAAATGTGACGCGTATTCAAGGCTAATTTTGTTACACAGAACTATTCGCAGCAGCATGACATCAGCTATCGGTGCCACATTCACGTTCCATGGGCACAGGATTTCGGTAAACTTGCTGACAAGTTGATCGAGTGAAGAAAACGACAGTTTATTACCGAATTACGTGTAAGAATTCACCGAACTCCATGGTCAATCGAAGATTACACGAACGTTCAGCTGTTGAATAGTTCGGTCAAATTACCGAATACTGTCAAACCTTGTTTCTGAGATGTAGAAGTTACGACGTACCGGTAAAACCTATTGACTCGTTTCAATGATGCGCCGTTTAGTCACACAGGAAGTATTCGCAGGCAGCATGAAGCAGGTCAACTATGATGCCATTGGACTATCTTCCACTGGAGCACACAGAAACCCCTCGAGAGTACTTGCTGACAGGACTTGATGGATTTTTGTCGACCAGAAAATGTACATCCGGAAGATAGCAAACCGTCATGGCCTCGAAAAAGCTAAAAAGATCGAAGATACATATGGATGCAGGCTACTATCGTAACAGAGATGGGAGTCGTGTATTGCCAAACAACCAGCTGTACCAAATCAAGATTATGGCGATACTCTATGTAGCCGTGAACACCCGTCCGGACGTGGCAGCAAGTATCTCAATACTCAGCAGAAAGATCAAGGAGCCAACGGAAGTTGACTGGACGGAGCTAAATTATATCATACGCTACCTTATGAAGACTACGGGATACAAGTTGAAGATGGAAGCAAGCAGAGATGAAGCGATGAAGCTCGTAGGGTATTGTGATGCCGATTGGAGCAGCGATCCGTCGGACCGAAAGTTCAACACCGGGTATAGAAAACATACCCGGTGTTGGACTTCGGCTGAGCAACGCAAACGGCCCAACACAGCCGGAAACAAACTAGTGTCTCGTTGTCGAGTATGCCGTGCCGGGCATCCAGACGTTCGAAGCATATAGAAATCCGGATGTTCTTCACCAAGGACTTGATCGACAACGGAGTAGTAAAGCTGAAAAATTGTGCATCGGAAGAGATGGCAGTCGACATGCTATCCAAACCGTTGGGAAGAGAGAGAAGCTGAAGAGATTTGTTGGCATAGCGGGACTTTTTGATAGAAGTAAGCCGAACCAGCGAAAGTAACTTATCGAGGAGGAGTATTGGAAAAAGGGACAATATGTTCCATCCGCCGTCTCTGCTACACTTTGCCAGGAGAAAGAGAAAAAGGAAGCAAATGGAGAAGAAAAAAAAAAAAACATGTAATTTTATCATTCCAACAATAATTGACGTCGTGTATTTTTCACTCCGTTTCAACTATAGATCACCCCCAGTAATAGACCGGACAACGTGATTCTGGCACAATGGATGTATCCAAAACAACTGTCAAATCGTATGGGAAATGTTCGTTTTGGATTACACGCATGGCAGCCTATGTCCGGTCTATTACTTGAGTGTCTATAGTTTCAATCAGCCACGCGTTCCGAAAGTTACAGTCAATCGCAAAATTGAGTATACACCCAAAGGCAAATTGGTTTTTCTATTATTTTTGGGGGAACTATACAATTTATGAAATGTTTGTTAATGTGGTTTAATAATACATTTTTCGGATTCTTTAAATACATAGGTACAGTCAATCGCAAAATTAAGCGTACACTTATAACGATTTCTAATTGTGCGCACTATTTGTCGTTCATCACCTGCCGATAAAATCCGTTTTCGTCCTCTGCCAGCACGGATCTTCAGTGTTCTCTTCATCTTTCCACTTATTAACTACTTTCTGTACTGTGGAATGCGATCTTCCGATGGCTGCTATTTCCCGTAGGGACTTTCCGCGGCAACTGTTAGCTATTGTTTTACTCCGACAATACTCCAGCAGCGCGTGACTCCGGAGCTAGTCACTGGGGTCGGCGCACTACTGGGCAACCGGAGGCTTCGCGGAATAAAAGAGGCACTCAAAGATTCAAATTAATTAAAACTCAACGGATTAGCGGTTCATCGGTTGTATTCGTCCGTAGTGTACACTGGATTACCGCCACGTACCTTGATGATATTACCGGACTCCTGGCGAGCGCCCGCGGCGTCGAGTGCAAATCCAACGATGACGACGGACAGCAGAATGGCGGTTGTCGATGAGTTTTTTCGGGGTCCTCTCGGTTGCAGGCGCTTCCTTCAAGCGGAAATCGGCCGACGACGGCAAGGCCGCCCAGCGTCGAACCGAGAAGGGTATCCTCTCCTTGATGATTAGGGCTCACCGCCCGAGAGCGTTGGCGCCTCCTTTATAATTATGGCCCGAAGCCAGAGGAACAATAGCGGTCCTTAACGGATTAGGAAATGGTGCACTTTTAGAGGACGCCCAAATCGTAGCGTGCAATGGCGGGTCTCACCTCGACAATCGTGAAGGCCCACTTTTTTTCCCGGCACTAGCTTAGCCACTGGCGATACTTTGTAGCACCCTCGAGCCTTCAGCCAATCACCCATGTTCCGTGACGTGTCAGCATGCTGGGACTTTCTTCACGCCATGTTTAGCTGTCGTTGATTGCAGCCCAGTGGTGTTCTTTGTCCGCTAAAGTTTGGTAACCGATTGGAATCTTCGATTCACATGGCGCATTTAAAAAAAACAATTCAAATTTCTGCAACAACGGTTACACAACACATACTGATTATAGACATGTTCGTTTTGGATACAAAATGGCGGCACCTAGTTCCAATTTTAGCATATGTCCAGCCGAAGCTAGGACAAAATGGCGGCACCTTGTCCGGTCTATTACTTGAGTGTCTATAATACCAATTACCCGGGTTCGCGTATGCGTATCAGTTTCTTTCTTTGTCGATGCCATTTTGACCAAAAAACACAGCGGAAATAAAAAAAATGCACACTAACCCAAGCAGCTTGCGATTGTTTACATAGACACTTTTAAAAAAATTACTCAAATTTACATTATTTCAATAGCACGAGAACGCTGTGCGCTCTCAATTTTGCTGCGTTGAAATCAGCATTTTTTCGCAATCTGCATAGGTCTGAAAACATATGAAAACAGGTATAAACAAATCTGAGTACCGCGGAAGCACCATATTTGACGCAGACCTAAACTTGACGCACTTTCAAATAATGTTCGCTTTAATCTGATTTTCACTACTAATATTAATAAAAAATGTTCCTTGGGAGCATTGTTTACAACCACGCGACACATTCGTACACAAAACGATGGTGTTTTCACAATTTGAAGGCGCAAACAAACAATAAACGTAAAATAGTGTACCTGCATCAAATGCGAATCATTTTTTGAAAGCTGCCGTAGCAAAAGCGCTAAGGAATCGGCTCTATAAACATTTCATTGGTACTATCAGAAAAAGATTGTTTTTAGCGGAAGCATCGTTGATTGACTGCTATATAAAAACGTACGTATTATTAGTGAATTATTGCCCCTATTATTTCAGCTCTGTGAGCTTTTCAGCAAATGTGCAGAAGATAAACGATTTGCGTCAAATTAGGCTCAGTGTGTTCCTAATTGT
>JASCZW010007010.1:0-76544 GCA_034211315.2 Aedes japonicus | reverse complement strand
CAGTCGATGGGAGTGCTTTAAAGGGGACAATATCAATTTCGATGAATAATTTTGTGTTTTTAAATCCCTAAATAAACTTCGGGAACTTTTTGTTTAGTTTTTTTTTTTCATGGAAAGTTCTGTCCAGTTAGAATCCGGAATCACTTATTGTGTTGCAGCGGCACGGAAATTGACCAATGCAAGAATTCTTTTATAGCAGTTTGTTCACCTAGGCGCCCACTTTTTGTGATATAAATGTCACGGTGTTTCGTTCAGTGAGTCAAAAGTTATTCCTGATGGAAGCCGAGATGAGTGAAACAATGCTGCACACCCACATTTATAATCCAACGTGGTCCGCATTAAAAATCCCAAATCGTTGAAAATCGCCAAATCAACCGTGTATGATGGATGTACTCAAACGTTTCAGGGAGCGAAAGAGCGTGGATCGAGTGCCTCAAGGTAAGCGCCGTAGTGGAACATATGACCGCAAGCTGAACCAGAAGGTGTTGAGAGCCGTTAGAGCAAACCCTGGACTATCAGATAATGAAATCGCAGAATAATACGCTGCTGCTCGCAGTACCGTACGAAGAATTCGTTTGCGAGCAGGATATCGTTCTTATCTAGCCAGCAAGCAGCCAAACAGAACGTTGAAGCAAAGTTTCGTTACGAAAACTCGAGCTCAAAAATTGTACCAGCAGGTTTTGACGAAGGACCAAGGATACCTGCTCATGGACGATGAAACCTATGTCAAAATGGATTTCGGACAGCTTCCTGGCCAAAAATTCTACATGGTGACGGTACGAGGAGATGCTCCTGGGAAGTTTAAGTTTGCCTTTATGGACAAATTTGCCAAAAAAAAACTGATGGTTTGGCAAGGGATATGCAGCTGCGGAGCAAAGACCAAAGTGTTCGTGACGAATAAGACGATGTACTTGAAGCTGTGCAAGGAAAAAGCCTCAAAAAATACAACCTTTCATTAAAGCCCATAAAGGTCACGTGAAGTTTTGGCCAGATTTGACGATTTGCCTCTACAGCCGGGAAGTCATCCAGTGGTACCGCGATAATAACGTAGATTTCATGAATAAAAACATAAATTCACCCAACTGCCCGCAGTTCCACCCCATCGAGAGATTTTGGGCAATTATTAAGCGAAAGCTTAAGAAAAGTGGAAAAACGACTCGGGACGCGACTCAGATGTAGAAATGTGGAACAATTGTGCCAAGAAAGTTGACTCCGGAAGTGTGCAGCGTTTGATGGGAGGAATAACGAAGAAAGTGCACATTTTTATTAGAAACGGAGAGGAATGATTTGGTTTGATATTTTTAACAGTAAAAAACAGTGAATTACCTTTATTTTGATGTAATAAACTTATTTGTACCTCAATCCGTTACCGAGATACAGATGATTTTATTATTCCGGATTCTAAATGGACATAGCTTTAGAGAATGAAGAGAGACGCTTGATGCTGTCCAGTATATCTATGTTTACTAAGTCTCAATAAATTTGAATGCCAAAATTGGATTGTCGGCAAAAAGGATAAATAATGCCATACTAGAGACTTGTTTAATCACTAACCAAAATCAGCTAAACATTACTTAAAATCTTAAATTATATTGCCTATCAGATCCCAGTTGTACGACTACCAACTCAAAACATCGTAAACATGCTCATTCCAATCCCGTTAATCGTCGCCAATCCTCAAATTACACCCATTTATGCCATTCAACACCATTCGGTTCGGACTTCTGGCGCAGACTCACGCAAGTATTTCCGAAAGTGCAACAATTAGGAAGCTAATTAAATCATGCCTGCCGTCGAAGGCAGTACCCGATCTGTTCAGGACAGAAAGCATAATTTTCTTAATTTTTTCTTCCATCGCAGCTCATCTCAATCCCCAATCCATCTCAGGCAGAACACCAGCAGAACCAAGCAAGCATTAATTGCAATTATGGGCAATTAAATTTAGATTTTCCAACCAACCAACCAGGCACAGAGCCATTAGCGAACGAGACGAGCTCGTGAATGTCCTTCTCCGATCCCACACCCGGCCCGGTTGCCCACGGTGAAAGAAACGGAAGTGACAATACAATCAACGAGTGTCCTGGCGGCATACAGCGCGAAGGACGGCACGGTTGGCTTGGGGGTAGAAAATGACGCAAATTTACTTGGCTAATTTTCTCATTTCGGATTTCCTGCTTTCGCTCTCTCGGAAGGGAAATTACGAAATGCATTACTAGGAGTAGCGGTTCCCGCCGCACGAGCGAGCACCCCGTACCTACTTGTTCCGCATCAGATTGATACGTCATCATCATCGCGACATGTGCCGATCCCGACGTCAGCTGCTTGCCTCTCTAACTGCCTCCATTAGTCCTCTTCAGGCACTCGGCGGCGAACAATAGATAATCGCCTGTTTTTGTAGGAACGAACGAAAAAAGAAAGGATGTTGGAACGGATCTCTTCCTCACCCCACTTTTTCACGTAATTGAAAGTAACAAAATATCGCTTTTGTAATCGTACCAAACAGCGATCTAGAAATACACAATCCCACACACGCCTCGCAGCCATTTCTAAATAGTCGAGGGGGAAGCGATTCAAAAATCAAACGATGTCAATTAGATCGGATTTAATGAGCTTAAAATGTTTTGCCCTTCTCCTTCCTATTTTTTCTATTTTCGCTGTCGTTCAACGACGTGGGCCGAGTCAGTGGGAGAATACAGCGGAAAGGATGCCGTCCTTAAGTGTGAAATTCAAACATGACCATCAGCAGCGCTTCGAACTCGACCTTTCAAGCGGGGCGCGCCTGGAAAAAGCCGTAATCCTTTTTTAATATCCTCGTCATCTCGATTCCAATCGACGATCGAGATAAGTGTGTTCATCGAGAAGAACTTGTTTGAAGTGGTTTGCCTGCATTCATGTGTGTCTGCTGGGCCGGGGTATGAAATTTCAATTACGAAAATTAATTTAATCCTCAATCCCATTTTAAGGTGAATCAGGTTAGAGCGTACGGTCGGTTGGGACGACGACGACGACGACGAAGTTCATTGTCTGATGATGGGGCTTGTGGGTGAGACTCCTCCCCAGTGTTGGAAGAAGAAGGCGTTCGTCGGCGGTGGCAGCTGTGGAATGATGTTCTGCGTGGAGGTGAAAGAAAAGATAAACAGTATAATAGCCAATCGAGGCCGTCCCCTTTTTTATGGTCAAGAGGATTTTTTTTACTTTTAACATTCTCTGGTCTGGTTGGGAAAGAGCGAGAGAGAATGGGGAGACAAGTGAGCTGGATCGAATGCTGTATCAAGTTGTTGAAATGTGGGAAAGCCTTGGAGTCCTCAGGTGGGATCATAGATTTAAATGCATTGAGATTTTGTAGAAGTAATCTTTACATTAATATGTGAACTAACGATGTGAGGCAGAGAGGAATAATTTAACCACACATTTGAAAAAAAGTCTCCGATGAAATTCAACACACCTATCTTCCAAAGTTTATTTTACGAACTATTCAATTTAAAGTTCAGTTCATTTGTATTTCGTACAGTTTATTTTTTTCTTCAATAGCACCTCTAGTGATTGGATTTTAATTTTGTTGACAGTGATTTGTTTTGAAAGTGTTTGAGTGGTAAAATTTCATCATGGTAGTATAAAAAAAGGTTGGGCTCTATTTCTGATTCTTTCACAGCGTTTAAAGCTTATTGCTTTCGCAATTGGCTAATTGCTTGCTCTCAACTTAGTGTTCTAAATGCACTTCCACTGTTATTAATTAAGAGCTTTCGATGCCAGAATTGTGGGAGGACCAACTTATACCCGAATAACCTAGCTACCTTCTCATCTCGAACTACTATGGAAATTCCTGTTATCATGTCAAGTGGTGCAACTCTGGTGTATTCCTGAATCCGAAAACAATTTTCAGGGATCCTTGTCGACGAGGCAATAATTTTTTGGTCATTTGCGAAACCTAGCAGTACGAAGGATCGAAGCCGAATAAACGTCACACGTGTCATAAACTGTGTGAGCAAGGGACAGCCGAGAAATCCTGGTTTTCCGTGGTGTTGAAGACGAGGATAGAGTCTATTCCGAAGACCGAAGATCAAGCTCCATCTATGATCCGTACATTGTTATGGGAAACATGCTCACAAGATATGTTCAGAAATATTTAAAAAATTACCATGAATCATAAAACTCTGCGGCGATGATCACATCAGTTATAAAAGATTTTTTGCAACACTGACTC
This sequence comes from Aedes japonicus, assembly GCA_034211315.2. NCBI lineage: Eukaryota > Metazoa > Arthropoda > Insecta > Diptera > Culicidae > Aedes > Aedes japonicus. Next base: position 72,340 of record JASCZW010007010.1, on the reverse strand, counting down.
ATCCGAAATTATCTACACTTTACTTTAATGAAAGATCAAATTCGTAATACCAGAGAGAAAGATATTCAGTAACAGAGACTGAATTCTAACAATAATAATCGCAATCAGCGTACCAGCATACTTCGATGGATTTCACGAAAAGTTTAATACCTTGTTCACACTACAACCTACACAGAAAAAAAAAATAATTTTAACAATCGCGTAAAATTTCACCTCGTTTAATTCTAAGCCAAAGGAGGCGTAAAGAACTAAATTGTTTGCAATTTTTCATGAGTCTTACAACAATGTTTGCAATCTTTCATACAACAGGCTAGATTATCTGGCTTAAATTTACATGAAATGTCCCATTATGTTCTGCCAGTGTAAACTAGATGTATACATGCTGATATGAAGATTGTCTATATATATAACGTAATAAAAGTTGAAGTGTGAACGGGGTATAATGTTCAAACAATAAAAGTGCTACACTCTCGTTTCATTCTACATGCTCAAAACTTACTTTTCTATGTACACGGAAAAAAATCCGTGCCCGGATCCATGAACTGCAGTCATGAAATCGAGAACAAGCAAAAATACACCGTGAACTGAATCACGTAATCATGAACTAAATCACGTTTTTAGGTAAAAATTCTGAAAACGTGAACTAGTTCACGGTCCGTTTTCATTTTCGTGAACGCTTTTGTTTCTGTGTATTACTGTCCCTTTTATTATCACGGAAAAGTTACTCAAAAAAGCGTAAAAAGCGAATCACCTCAATTTTTTTAAAGTGGATCCACTTTTTAACTTAAATTGAGTAACATATCCGTGCGAGAAAAAGATAAAGGATTAATATTCTACTCTGTCACTGAGTACACTCCCGTTTCATTCTACTCAATCACTGAATCGTCTATTAAAGGTTGTATGGAATCAACTTGCACTACTTTTAAATGTCTGTAACTTTTTACCCGTTGGGTATTTTCCATTTAAATTTTGAATGGAATTAGTTCAATGTGTATTTGTTTACGCTGTTTCACTAGCAGATGTGAAATCGTTGCGAAGATGAAGTCAGAAGAACAGCAGCGGCGCAAAGAAATTACCTCGTATCTCAAAAACCCGGATCTTTCTCATCGTGCCATCAGCAGGAAGCTGGGAATGGTACATTCTACGGTGTCTCGTGTGTTTTAAATCAGTACCACGAACGTTTGACCATCGATCGGAAAGAAAAAAGTGGCAAAAATGGATCTCCGTATAGTGTTAAGGATCACAAGCTTTTAGTTCAAGCTTTCAAGAGGAATCCCAACAGTTCAGTTCGAAATGTAGCGAAAAAACTGAATCTAACTAAAACTTTCGCGCAAGATGCGAAAAAAAATGTGAAGGACTACACACGTACAAAGTCCAAAAGGCGCCTAATCACGATGAACGGCAGAACACGATAGGTAAAACACGTGCACGGAAGCTCTACACCCAGATGTTGACGAAACCACATTGCCTCGTTATGGATGATGAGAGGTATGTAAAAGCAGACTCCCGGCAGCTTCCGGGGCTCCAGTTTTTCACTGCTCGTCATAAGTTCGATGTCAATGAGGACGTTAGAAAGTAGAAGATGTCAAAGTTTGCCAAAAAATATATGATTTGGCAAGCAATTTGCTCGTGTGTATAGCGGAGCACCACTTTCGTGAAAACTGGAACGGTCAATGGGCAGGTGTACCTAAAGGAATGCCTCCAAAAGCGTCTTCTTCCTCTTCTGAGGTCACATGATGGTCCTACGATTTTCTGGCCGGATTAAGCCTCGTGCCGTACACCCTTTAATTTCCATACTTTTATTATAACTGAGTTTTATTATGAACCTACAATTTTCTGGAAAGCATCACAACAGAGATTCTACGTTTAGTTTGGCTTTTTTTTTGGCAGAGGAGAGAATATTTTTGTATGCTTGTAGAACAAAAAAAGAAACATTACAAGAATCAGCAAGGCTGGGAGCCTGGTATCTCGGTCTCTGGTTGGAACAAGACCAAGTAGCCGCCCAAGAAAGGTCTACGTGGACGAAGCACATGCATGCAAGTATCATCTAAGGCGATATGTTCCCAAATAATCAAAAGGTATAACAATTTATCAATTACAATAACTGATATGTTCTTCCTACAGCATAACACACCAAAACCATTTCCCATCCCATCTTTATACTCTGGCCAAGGGCAATGACAAACTATAAGTGTATCTCGCAAAACTAGCAATCCTCATGAGTGAAGGCGAAGCCCATACCTAAATTCCATGTTGTGAGTTCTTCCCATACCTCGATCTACGGTGTGAGTTTTTGAATTCTCACTGACTTGCCCCGCTGACCGCCTTCAGGTCTTTCTGACTTTCAATTTACATTCAAAACTTGTTTTGCTACTGTTCGTGTTTAAGATTATAATATATTGTTAAAAAGAAAATCAATTTAAATCCTGATAATTTAACCGAAATTATTTAAAAAAAACACATAAACAGAAAAATGTGAAAACAACGCACCATAAATGATTTAGTTAATGATATCTGTGATGAAACTTGGTACACTCAGTAATATAATTTGATAACATTTTTTTACCTTATTAACCGGAAATCAGCAACGAAATGACAAAATGACTAAGATTCGGTGTAAAATCGGATACTACCGTAGCCACTTCAGTAGATGTGGAAATCATTCCTTCTTGTGAGCTTGAAGTTTTTTCTAAAAACCTAATTAAAATCAGAAGTCATTGTTTCAAAACAATCGGATTGATCGTTTAAGAAAACCTCTCAAGGTTATAGAGTTTTTGCCCAGAAAAAAAACTTAATTTTATATTCAGCATCCTTACTGTTCGTTTAAATCGGTCATCAAACTCAATGTTTCAATGTATTTTAGTATTCCACTGAAATAAAGCAGCCTCACTTGTGAGTGGCCCCAACAGTTCTGCTGAAATTAACCACCCACATTTGTGAGTGGCCCAAACAGCATCTTACTTTTGGTTTAAATCGGTCCTCAAACTCGATGTTTTAGTATACTTTTGTATTGTGCTGATGTAAACCACCCACACTTGTGAGTGGCCCCAACAGCATCCTTACTTTTGGTTTAAATCGGTGTCAAAATTTGAATAATTTTAATGTTTATCTCTGTACAGAGAATAAACCGGGATCATATTAAAATATCTTACTCGCTTTCCTTATTTGACCTGCATTCATGCGAGGCCGGCAGTTTGGGATTACCAGTTCCTACACATTGAGGATGTTTGCTAGTCCCAAGCATCATCTGTTGGTTCTCTGTGTAATAACAGCTGATCCGGCAATAACGGAGTAGCAACCTCGGGCGATCAATCATGCTCATGCTTATGCTCAATGCTAATTGTGATGATATAGACCTAAAGTTGGTTTGATTCAATTTAAAAAACATTACGCATGTGAAAGTTAAAAATCAGGCGGAAAAAGTTTGTTCAGTCAAGGCTACAATGTTGTTTTGTTAACTGCTAATTTTCAAACTGATCTTATCTTAGTAGCTCAGACATTATTGGAAAGCAGCATCACAAAGATATTACGGGCGGGTTGCGATAGTCCGATTCTTTTAAAGTTATTCTGATTTTCTTTAGACGAAGACGATGAAGAAATAAGAACAGTGATACTGTAAAGAAAATAAGACACCTTGGATTCACATCGAGGGAAAATAAAGTCGATGAATTTCTCCGAAGAATAGCGGAGTCTAACAAATGGGGTGGTCAAGAAACTATAGCGTCGGCTATGGTGATCTTTAGTAAAAGGATTGATGTACATTACGAGGAAGGACCGTTAATCGTTTTCAACAGAGAATTGGCAGTATTCGGAGTTCTGAGAATCACCGAAATATCAAGTCAACAGAGATATCCGGGAACGCTCGAATGATACAATGGAAGACGTTATTTCAAATCTACTCCCGTCTTTGGCTGTCCAAGCTCCAAGTGAATTGCTTGCCTAATTGTTCGTAATTGAGTACAAATCCGATGATGCAATGTAGCGGATTTTCAAAAAGCGAATCTGATCCTATGAGACTCGCCATGATCACCTGGAACAGCCGTGGATGTTCTGATGAACAAAAACTGAGACATTGGTGAATGTGACTACATCATAAATGCATTCCAGGAAACACGACTGGCCGAGTGTATTCCCGAAACAAGATACTTCTTTTGGGTCATTGTAAATAACGATCACAAAAACCGTGATCGCATTGGAGGTGGTACGGCAATGTTAGTGGCCAAAAGATGATACAAGAGCGGACGATTTAATAAAATAAGTGCGAATTCATGCGCTAATTTAGCCGACATCTTCAATAGGAAAGTGATTATTATATCATCATACGTTAGATCCGACAACGATGGAGCTTGCTCAGAGTTCGGAAGCTTATCAAGGTACATCTTGGGATTATCCGACAGTTTGAAACAAAATCTAATCATCATGGGTGATTTCAACGCTAGAATCTGATTTTCGGAAATCACAGAAGACGATCGTAGAATCATCGACTAAAGAACCATCTTACATTCAGCAAATCTAGGTCAGTTCACTTTACCTGGAACTTTAGTGGAAAATTCCAATCTCAGTTAGATCACATGCTGATGTCAAAGATGGACTTTCCTAAAATTGATGTCATACGGGCGCATAACCTCAACGCAATTAAAAGTGATCATAAAATGATTGATTGCTTCTTCAGTAAAGCGAGGATTGGCACAGAAACACTTGAAAGCAGCTTGAATATCTCGAAAGTAGTGAAGAAAGTTAAATATGATCTTGATCTATTAAAAAATGATGAAGAACTAACAAGATTTCAGGCAACAATTGATAGAATTCTGGAAAGAACAAAACCAACACCCAAACATTGATGAAGAATGACGAATCGGAGCAGAAAAGATGTGTTAAAATTGTTAAATTAGAAAAGCTTATTTATTAGATTAGAAAGGATGCTTATGAAAGACACTTCGATGAAAAAGTGAACACATTTTTGGAAGAAATAGAAAAAAAACCACTAGCCAGAATGAGTAAAACCTTTAGGTTCATCAAACAGCATACAAAAAACTCGCAAAATAATAAACGATCCTTCAGTAATATTCAGAAGTGGGAGGAGAAAATCAAAACATGACAATGTGCGAATCGAAACAATAATTGAAGATGATGGCAGGAGTGCAGGTCCAGAACCGACGCTAGAAGAAGTAAGAAGCAATATCTGGGCAAAAAAAAAACAATAACGTACCTAGTCTCGACAACATGCTCAACAGATTCCTAAAATACGGTTTCGAAACATTGCTGATGGAAATCACCAAGATGCTGATAAAGGTGTTCAACACCAACGTAGTCCCGAACTCGTGGAAGGACACCCTACAGATCCCGTATACCAAAATTGCCGAACCCACGGACAGTTGAGGATTATAGATGCATCACACTGTGTCCTAGCATCTATAAAATGAACACAAAAATTTTGTTGGATCGACTAAAAATGCAGGTAACCCCACTCCCAGGATACCAGATGGCGTTCCAAGACAAAAGAAGCGCGGCTGATCATATATTTGTTCTACGACTCTAGACTTGAAACAAGTCTTTGACAAAATTAAGACCTCCTGAGCAGCAGCTTTACATAAGGATTTAGGTGTATCAAGTGCACTTATCAACAGAAACGACACCATTGCAATGGTTTGGGCAGAGAACAAAAATAACGAACAAATCGAGAGGAATCAAACAGTTCTGCCCCTCAAGTCCCCAACTTTTTATTCTAATACTTAATGTGCTTGAATATAATGCGATATTTAGGAGGATAAATAACCAGTAGCTTGATAAGAGAGGCAACTACTGCGGAAAGGATAAAGAAAGCATACAAAGCATTTTATCGACTTTCTGAAGAAGCATTCACTTCATTGGGAAACAGTAAGAAAATTAAACCATACACAGAAAAAAATAATTAATTTTAATTTCCCCTCATGTAATTCCAAGTCAAAGGAGCGTAAACAACGATATTGTTTGCAATCTTTCATACAACAGGCTAGATTCAGGCGTTATCTGGCTTAAACTTACATGAAATATCCCATTATTTTCTGCCAAATCTAACATTCCCTTTATGTGCATTAGATAACGCAGAAAATTCAGTGTTTCTTTTTATCTGTGTACGCTTAAAACACCTGTGGTTACATGTTCCATGGAAGTCGCGACAATTCTGAAGAAAACCCGAAACGCACTGCGCAAGATGGAGTCGGAAAAGATAATAACGTTAAGAGATTAGTGTAAACAACGTCAATAAAGTGCAAGAAAGCGAACAGAGATAACCACAAAAGAAAACAATACGCAATACCAACAACATTAGCAGGGAACCAGTGACTGCGGACGGTAATCATGCAGATGAAGAAATCAGTGGAATAGATGAGACATCGGAGGGAACCACATATTTAGCACCAAATTTTCTTGGATGTTACACTATTAATAACAAGATTAGAGTTGCCAGATTGAACAACTACGGTCATATTTTAAGAGGTGAAAACGAGGGAGTTTTGGAAATTGCATTGGAATATTTCATAGCATTTCTCAAAAAGTGTGGTTGACCGGCACATACATGGTGACCGACAATTACACAAGACATTGAATGAAGCGGAATAAATGTACAAGCTTGGCAAGAAGCAAACATGCATAAACAAAAGTTGAAGGAGATGACGAAAGAACTATTCAACAATTTGGTCCGAATATGAATAGTGTTCCCAGGTTCCATCGGAATTTAATAGCTTCAATGACATCGAGGATATTTTCTTTGGTGATGAAAACCAGCTCTCACATGACGAAAACACATCACAATAAATGCACTACCGAAATCCAAACTAATTGCAAACATTTGTCCCCTTAACTAATAGTAATAACAACAGAGTAGGTGAGTAACTCATTTAAAATTTCCAAAACTACATACACATCATAGGTACATACATATATAACTATATATTAGAAGACCGCCCACAAATATCCATGATGAGCATGATGTCCATGATGAGTCTAACGGCAAATACTTTGTTCCATTTGAGAGCGTAAAAAAAAGGATATAGCTGTCACATTGTCACACTTGTACTAAAGGGTGTTCCGATCAAAATTTGGTCAAACAGTAATGTATGTGAGTCGATCAAAGTTTTTATTAATAAGTCAATTTTTTTTTTTTAGTTCAGTAGAAATACAGATAGAAGAAATATTACAGATTATTAAGAAATATTACAGAAATATTACATACAGAAGAAATATTCAGCTAAACATCCTTTTTACCGAATGCGAATAGCCGGGTCTTTCGTTTTACACCTGCCATAAGATTTTGTACAGTCTCCTTATCCACTTTATTCGCCGCAGAACGTCAGTTTGCCTTGAACTGTTTCTCGCTCACAACAGATTTTTGAGTCTTCTTTAGGTTCAGCTTGACGATGGCCCAATATTGTTCGATTGGGCGGAGCTCTGGTGTGTTGGGTGGGCTCTTGTTCTTGGGCACCACTTGAAAGTTGTTGGTAGCATACCACTCCATGGCCTTTTTTCCGTAATGGCAAGATGCCAAATCCGGACAAAATAGATCGGAACAATTGTGTCGCTTCAGGAAAGGCAGTAGACATTTTTGCAGGCACTCGCTCAGATAAATTTCCTGGTTGACGGCTCCGGTTGCAATGTTAACGTTGCTCTTCAAGTCACAGGTACAGATGGCCTGCCACATGAGATATTTCTTCGCGAACTTTGTGTTTGAAAATATCTGCCACCTTTCCCCGTCCGGTTGCCGTATCAAATTCCTGTCCAGGAAGCTGTTTAAAGTCTGCCTTGACGTAAGTTTCATCGTCCTTTTCCACGCAATCATACTTCGTCAACATCGTCGTGTACAACTTTCGCGATCGTGTTTTGGCCGACGTGTTTTGTGTATCGTTGCGATTTGGAATCACCACTTTCTTGTAAGTCTACAGTCCAGTTAGTGTTTTTGTTCTATCCACGGTAGAAGACGCCACTCTCAGCTTCATTGCTACATCTCGGATGGAGAGGTTAGGGTTCCGCTCGAAACAGCGGGCAACTCTTTTTGTCGTCGGTGTGGCCTTCGGTTTTCGATTTCCCTCCTTTCCAGCTTTCCTGGACAAACGTTCGCCGAATACTTTTAATACGTTGGTAACAGTTGATTTAGCCACATTCAACAATTTCGCCAATTTGGCGTGAGAGTAGTTTGGATTTTCGCCGCGCACGAGCAAAATTTTGATGCGTTGCTTCTCTTCCTTCGACGACATTTTCATAACTGAAGTTTTAATCTAAAAATCAAAATAGAGGCATGATGTTACACGCACGCATCTTCAGAATGAGGGGTGTGCAAAATTTTTTAATGCACGATGAAAGGAAATGCGTCAAGTTTAAGTCGACCAAATTTTAATCGAAACACCCTTTATGTGAAATTGCGCAGATTCCAAAAATTGCACTGACAAAAATATCACTAACAATCCGTATCGTTGATAAGTACAAAAGACGGACTTTAACAAATACTTGGACAACAAAACGCGTTCACTGCAGTGCACTGACTGATACTGAATACCAAAAATTTTCAAGAAGATTATGTGAGCTTATTTCGAAAGCCCGGTGTTTCTAATCCTTCCGGCATAATCACTTGAAAATTTTCAAAAACTAACCCCGATCATTGCAATCCTATGAGGATAAAAAAAAAGAAAATACAAATGGGGACAGGGAGCATGAACGTTATACATTTAGACAGTTGCTGGCCAAATTCATACAAAAAAAAATGGAACCGAATTGGCCCAGCGTTCAAACAGTTCAACTGTCCCCTTGTTGAACTAACATCTTACTTGTTGAACTTTTCTCCACGTGACTGGTGAGGGCGCTATCGAAACCTATTGACACCTATTAACGCTAACACCTATTAATTTTAGCATAATTTCACATTTTACAAAAGCTCCCTTAATACGTTTTTTGGAATTTGAAAAACCGCAAGTCCTTTCAATGTGAAATTTTTAATCTTCTTCTTTTTAATCTAATCTTCGACTTTTTTTACTGAGCACGTTAGTGGGTCTGAGATCAATCTCAGTCGGATTCAGTGAGTTTCGTCTGATGCACAAAATCACGGATTGCCAAATTTTCAAGCTTTATAATAGTTTTAGCATTTATACAAGTCTAGCTCACAGTTCACAGAACCCCCATAAAACCACAATTGTTACTTGAGAAAAGCTAAAAGAAGATAGTAGAAGAAAAATAAAGATTGTGTTTACCCGTTGTGGTTCGTAAATGGAGATTTCAGTGTAACAATTGTCTATTTATGGTGTTTTAATAGGTCCATTTACCGTCGATCAGTTTTGTTTAACTTTGGTTTGATGAATGAGTTTTCAAATCGAAATAGATTGCCGACCAAATCAGGAATGAAACCATCTGGTTTGGCCATTACGTGGCAAGATCATAGCTGGCGAGATTTTGCCAGGCCCTTGTGTGGTATTCCCTTTTATTTCAGTTGATTCGTTAAGTGTCTTGCTAATAAGCTGTAAAACTATTTCAACGAAAACAAAAGAAAACCAATTATCTGATTTGCAAATTCCAGCCGCCATTACCAGTTTCCCGCAACCGGATTACCAAGAAACCGTAAATTCGACAAATATTTTCAATTAACGACCACTCACGTCAAACTGCTACCCAAAGGCCTCCGGCGGTGCCAAATTGAGCACTGTCTCTCCGTGGTATTCCCATCAACCAATCAATTCCCATCCAAGAACCCGGCATTCCATCGAAAAGGGCAAAACTCACCGGACTGGAAGCAATAATAGAAAGTTTAGCACCTCAAACCCTCTTCCCACCCCCTCGGAGTAAGTGGGAACCTTTTCCGACTCCGAACGAGAGCCACCCAGTAGAAGAGGGAAAAAAACCAAGATACACAAACAAAACCAGCCATAATCTGCTTTTAATATAATAATATCGTATTAGGTACACACATCACGGAAGGCAGAACACAGCAGAGATTGGTTCCGTCCGTCCATATTATCGACTGCTCTGTTTGATTCCCCATCATCCCTAAGCAAACACATCCCCTAATCGATCCCATCAAGTCACCGTCCGTTCCGAGCCAAAGGGGCCACACAATTACGCAACGATTAACTGGTCCGTTCCTGTTCCGGACCGGGGAAGGGAAAATCGTAGAAAAAGTTAATTAGCTTTCGGACTTGTTCCCTCGGCTGTGGGCTCCCCGGCTGTAGTCTCGTTCAACTCACCCACTGAGGAAGTCTCCAGCAGCGTTTCTTGTTCAGGCGATAACTGCCACCCAGCACGAAAAGTGAATAATTGTGTCAGACTGGGTCAAGTTATTTGAATAATTTTTAATTTTGAATGCGCTCGCTGGATATGTCAATAAGTGCATATTTGGCCGGCAGGCACCAATCGGGTGGGGACCGGTCCGATAATTTAAGCGCCGTCCAACGTGGGGCCGAATCGCGCTCACCACCGACGGCGACAGCTTTAATCGTATTATGAGTGTGATTTTATTTGATGTCGCGTATCTGATAATCATGATACGGCATCTGACCTCCCTCCCAGACCCATATGAGTTCATGTGTGTGCGCTGCGCACTCACAACGCAGGTGGTCCACTTCTTCAGCAATTATGTAAATATATTGAAGATTGATATCGCGAAGTAAATTTCCAATATAGTTGTTGTTTTTTTTTTTCTTAAACCTACCTGTACTCTCGCTTCGCTCAGATCCAGCCGCATGGCGAGTTCCTCCCGCGTGAACACATCCGGATATTGCGTCTTTTCGAAGGCCCGTTCCAGTTGATGAAGTTGAAAGGTGGTGAACGTGGTCCGGGATCTGTTTTTGGGAGGAAGGAAAAATCAAATTAATTTCTATCGATCACACTCCACGCCAAAAGATGGATGAACGGTATCTTCGATTAGACATCTTCCAGAAATGACGGATCATTTACAACCCACCTCCGGATTTTCCTCGGCCGGTTCATGTCGTTCAGATCCCCGTCCATCCCATCCAGGTCACCCATCCCGGGCAGTTCGTCATCGTTGTCAACATCGACGCCATTTTCGTGCGGCTCCACGGGTGAATCCTCCCGCTTCAAAGAGCCGTCCTGATCTGTAAACACAACGAGACAACAAAACGTAAAAAATCAAATAAAATGAATCCACTATAAGCCCATGTCGTCGTCAGGACGAGAGATACAACAAAAAAAAATGCACACAAGCCGGAAAACATGCCCACAACGATGAAAACCCGTTTCCTGTTGCCAATTTCGATCGCTCGTTCTTGCAAAATTGAAGTGGAACAGAATCCGTTTCCCATCACATCGTGAATCCTCAATGTACTCAAAATCGGGAGAGAAAAAAAACCTATCGAACGAATTTGCGAAAATCCTTTTCATCGAGCGCATAAACGAGCCAGAGATCAAAATATAATTCCGAAAATCTATAAAAATTCTATCGTTATCCTCTTTTCCCGGAATCGGTTTGAAGCGCACGACGACGACGACGACGACGACGACGATGCGATGGATGGCCACATGCAAAGCACACATTCTGAATACGCCAATTAAATAATCATCATCCTCGGAATGTCCACGGAACCGGAGTGAACCTACGTGCTCTTTCTCCATCGGAGGGATTGCATGTTTCCAAGCACCGACGAGCGGGAAAAGTAAAAATCTCTCCAACACCGTGTGTCAACGGCGAAAAGGTGGATCGAAACGATGATGCCATTTTTTCCCGCACCCGCTGGATGAAAATTGGAAAATAAAACGCACTGCTAAGTTAAGCTTTCCATTCCTTTTTTTTTTTGTGCGTCCCGAAACGGCCAAAGTAGTTTTGCGTTATGAAGGTTTTTTCTTGTTTTTGTGCAATCAAAGTTTGAGTAATTCGTTTCAATTCATGCCATTGTGGATTGCGTCTGCGAGGGCGTATAAATTGGTCAATTTAGAACAGGGAAATTGATTGATTTCATCGAGCAATAGCGATTAGTTTGACAATATCGGATTGTTTGTTTGATTTTCTTTTCTTTTTTTTATGCATATTTGTTGTTGTCTAGATTAAAGAATAAATTTTAATTGATGATTGGAATGTATTAATTGGAATAAATCGTAGAAAGTCTACACAGTATCTAATGTGTGGCCCAGTTAGAATTGGAACATAGACTATTGCACATATTTCAGATATACATAAACAAAATAGTATTCTGTTTTAACAATATGTTCAACTTTATGTGAACTTTAGAGGGAAAATACAAAAAAAAAATTATCATCGCGATTTCGAACAAATTTGCGGACTTTTTGCGGAATACGTTTCATTAACCGGCGCACATTATTCTCATCCATCGTTTTGGCTATCTTATTCCACTTGGTTCTCAATTCATTGATATTTTTCACGACACTGCCATTCACCTTCAGCATTTATTCCTCTTCATAATAGCCCAAAATCTCTCTATCGGTCTGAGCTGAGGACAGTTTGGTGGTTTCATACCACTGTAGCACTGTTTTACTGTATATGACAGGTTAATTGTGGGATCTGATGAATGACAATATTCGCTTTTGGAGACATTCCGTTCTGTACAGCTCTGAATTAAATGTCTTATCAGTGATGAAGTTACATAACGAATATTCCCGAAAGTATAAGCACACCTTATTTTGACGGTCACTTTGTATATAATGAAATATTTCAACATGTTTTGGCTGCGTCCTTTTGTTTGCACATTTCTGAATGGCATAGCATCAAAAAGGGTTCAGTTTTATGTTACGTATCAAAATGCGCGGTCTTACTCCGGGACAACGAAAAAGTATCGTGCACAAATGGTGCACTGTGAGCGGACTCTCCTTGAGAACATTGGCCAAGAAAGAGGGTGTAAGCTTCGGAGCGGTACGTTTGAGGATGCGCCGAAGAGTGGTCGGAAATCCGGTCCTGATAGTTCGGATATCGATAAAAAAAATCAGGGATGCCTACAAGCGAAAACCAGCGACTTCCGTTCGGGATGTTTGCCGATTGCCGATGATCAGGCAGCACGAAGGTCAAGTAGTGTTTTGGCCTGATTTGGCGTCATGTCGTTATGCAAAGGACACTTTAGAATGGTACAAAAGTCAAAATGTATGTTTCGTGCCGAAAGACATGCATCCGCCGAACTGCACGGAGGCACGGCCAATCGAGACTTTTTGGGCTTTAACCAAAGCAAAACTTCGAAAATTAATAAAACCAGCGGACGACATCCAAAAATTCAAAAAAGATTGGCCAAAAGTGATCAAAATAGTGGGAAGTACCACTGTGCAGAAGCTTATGGGTCATGTTCGAGAAAAAGTTAGGAGTCTTGGCTATGATTAAATATTTTGATTAAACGAGAGTAAAGTATCATACAAAACACAAATACAAATATGATTTGCCAAATGAAATTATTAAAACTAAAAAAAACATGACTTTTTTGTTATTTTGAAAGTGTGCTTATAATTTCTGTAACAGTCTATAGTTAACAAATTTGACAACTAGGATCGCTGTAAGAATCAAAAATGTTTGTTTCAATCAGTGCTGGTGACTGCCTTAAAAATCGGCGAAAATTATTTCACGGGTTTTTTTTTATTAGGGCGAATCAAACGTTGGGAGATTCTCTCCGCTTTCGAGCGATCCTTTAGTACAGATCGAAACACAACAGTACTGGCTAGCATACTCCACAAAAAGTAGAATGAAAAACGTAAAGGTGATTGGAATATGAATGAAAAAGGAAGTAACCAAATTCATATGGCTCTCAATGTTAGATTCGCCTTATTGAAAAAACACCCCGAGATTTATTGTTATACGTGCTCGTAACAACCACATCGATATATGTGTTGGTAAAGGCATCATACACAGGAACTCAGTGAGTGCACAAGATTAGACGTTTTGTAGATTACTTCATTCTACAACGCAAGTCGAATAGACAACAGTTCTGCCTACGTGTGATTCACTCTTTGTTGATTGAGTGGCTATGGAAATACGACCCAGTGGGATTGCCAGATGATAATGTTCGGAGACGAGAGATGATTGCGTTCATTTGAACAGGATCATTCATTGTCTTTTAGTTCGAATGACAGTGATGGAAGCGTTGTTAATTATGGGAAAAATCAGCCAACTCAATTTGATTTATTATTATTATTATTATTACTATCCTGTCACACATACACAGTTAATAAAAAAAATGTGATTTTCAATTTATTTACGTGCACATACACGGGAAAAAATCCGGTGCTCGAAACTAGCAAAATGGTTCATGATATCATGAAAAACGTCTTTTTTCATGTTATGAATATACACCATGAATAAAAGTCATGAAATCATGAATCAGCTTACTATAATCTAACGTAACGCCACTATGGCGTTATGTTTTTGATTTTTGATGATGAAAGTTGCAACTTGATTCATGAAATCATGAAGCATCTGATTAGTAACCATAAATTAAATTCATGAAAACATGCACTACTATTCATGATTATTGGCACCTGTCATTTATGATTCCAATTTTAGTGACGAAAACGGACAGTTTGGTTCATGATATCATGAAGCATTTCGTTTGGAACTACGAAAAAAAAACATTAAAACATGAACATTATTCATGATTCCATATAGGTACCATGAAGCGAGTTCATGGTAACATGAAACATACTTATGAATATGAGAAAAACGGATTCTTTCAGGAGTTTGATCAGTAAACTCATTTTTTGATTTCAGTTTTTGATTTCGTTTCAATTTAAGTATATTACGGAAATGGCATGAATACAAAGGAAATGAGGATTAACAATCGATAGCCTTCAGCAAATCACGTGTGCTTTTCGGCAGCTCCACGATCGATGCTGGCATTTTAAACATATAGGTTTGTAGAAACAGCCACAGTGGCCTGCAATCCGGCGTGTACTGCAGGTTCAACACGAACGTTACGTGCATGCACATACATATGGATTGCAGTATGTTTTCTGATTTGTACTCGGAGCCGCCGAAAACCACGATAATGGATTAATCGGGTCGCGATGCTCCTACCGTGATTATTTGCGGCTGCATTTGGTCATTTTCAAATTTTGTCCGAAGAAACTCCAATCGCTGGTTGATCTTGACTTCGACGTCACCCGCAGTCTACATGAAAAAAAAGAAAGTAGCCTTACAAATATGAACTCAACAACAAAATAGCACCAGATTGTTGAATTTTAAAAACATTTGTTTGTGACAATCGTAATCACAGTTTTAACCCTATTTTGTTTACGAGAAGTCTCGTTAATAAAGCAATAAAAACTGTTTTGTTTCTTGGGTAAATTAAAAAAATTATTTGTTCCACCGTTAATTTCGCTTTCCGGCCATCTGGTAGGTGATGTAGATGAGACGGAGAATGAGTGATTACTTCAATACCGCATTTACCGATTTCATAGTTATGCGGATAAACTACATATGCATCCAGGTGTTCATCGAACACACAGGCCTTATATGTATGGCAGACAAATGTTATCACTTCATTATTTTTATGATATGGGGCACTTCTTGGAGAAAAATATCATGTCTCCTGGCAATCAACACCGTTCCAGCTGTTATTTTCGTCTTTCCTAACATAACGTAGTTAAGCACTCGAACGATTACACTATCGTCACCGGAAATCAATTTGTGTTGAATTGGAATGCAGTGCAGTTTTATGTAAAATCCAGTCTCTTCGTCCAATTGCAGCGGTCCGAAATTATGAGTGTTCGTGAATACTTTAAATGACATCTTAAATTGGTTCAGACACTCTAAATTCTCCTGTTTTATTTGTGGTGGAATACTTTTTCGCTCATTGATGTTATATTCATATCGCTGAACGCGTTGGTTCAATATGAATAGTGAAAAATAGCCTTTGAAATGAAACGAAGAATGCAACTAGGAACAGCATCATGTGCGAAACCTTCACAATAGTACGGTACAGAGCAGGATCGTCTTCTGTGTTAACCCTTATGCTTTCAAGATTCATTGAGCAAATCCTGCACAAGTAAATAGAAAAAAATGAGATTGGTTAAAATTATCGCAATGAAGGCAGTTAAGGTGGTTGTAGCATTCACACTTCGAGATTGCAAGCGCACACGACTCACCAACCGTTGCAATTGCACCTGCCAAAATGCTATTTTGTTTGCTGCGATACAGCAAGCACGAAGTAGCAATTTGGCAGGCGACATTTCAGCGGCTGGCGAGTCGTGCTCACTTGAAATCTTAAAGTGTGGACGCTACGAGGAATCACCTTAAGACAGCTCTTCGATGTTTCTTACCTGCATGGATGATTTGCAACAAAATGATCTACTGTAGTCTAAAAATACTGTAAAATACCCAAATTGTCTCCACGCAAACCTCCAAATAAAACATGTATATTCCTTTCTTCACCTTTTACACGAATTCGTACAGGTGTTTCTTCTATATGAATGATTTCTTGAACCATGGTTCAAGATTTCTTCGTTGCTGAACGATTTCTCGACAGCGGAGTATACGAACTGGATCAGGAACATGTTATCAATTTTGTCGTGAATATGTCTTGGTAAACTCGGGAAATTTAAGTAAAATCCTGTCAGAGCTTGCTTGCCAGCTTTCGAACCCAATGGATTGTTGATTTCAAACGAATCAGTAAAAATAAAGTAGGGAATGCAAATTTGGTAAAATCTTTTTCCGATCTTTTGCTTCCAGAATTTTCCTTTCACGAAATTATCATTCACATCATCTGGTGAAGTAGTGATCTGCTGATAGCTATCGAATAGTGCTTCGATATTCGCTTCAATAGAGAAAAAATGGTAAAAAAGTTCTCTAGTCCAATGTACACATTTGATTTCGATTTTTCTATGAATTCAACGCCGTCACCAGTTTCCACGGGGATCAACTCATTGCTAACTTGATCAATAAAAGGCATTTGGAAATGACATTCTTCCTTCATCAGCTTAACAAACTTGTGTTCAGTGTCAACTACATCGAAAGCATGTGTAATCTTCATTAAATTGTTCAAAACGGTAGCCTTCTCTACTTCTGGAATTATTGGTCTGACGACTTCACAAGCAATCGTCATCAATGGTTCCAAAACCATATTTTTCAATGAAGTGATAACCTCAAACACCATTACTCGATTATAGTTAGGCAAGCTGTGCAGAAATATGTTCCAGTTTTCTGAATTGATGTTAGAAGATCATCATCAAGATGCCTTCGCATATCCTGCCATAAGTCCTCGAGTTGATTCTGATCATCAACTTTGGTATCACAATTTTGTGGTGTTGATAACTGCTCGGAATTAGATTCATTCCTGTGGTCTGGAGCATCAACAACGCTAAAACAAAACAAAATAAATAAAAATTATCCTTTAATCCTATTTTTTGTAAAATGAGGGTAAACAACGTAATTTGGACACTCTTAAAACCACTTTTATTTGGACACTTCCATATGATTTTGCTGGGAGTGTCCAAATTGAAAAGGTTGAAGTTACCTATTACCTGTTATCTTCTGGTGCAATATGTAACCTCTTAGATCTCCAATCTTCCGGTTCAATTTGAGGGTGTTCCTTTCTTAGATGGCGTACAAAACATTAACTGTTTGTTTATTTTCTGCCACAGTTTTCTTGGACGCATTGTGTTGATTCAGATGGTGAGAAGTGACACTTGACAAATGTGCCATCAACACTTTTGCTTCAGGGAATCTCCGATTGCAAAGGAAACATACTAGCCCAGAGTTACTCATGGCGGTTGGTGTTGACTATAATAAATTGAAATAAAGGTTGGAGTAGTAATCTTGTATTTCGTTAGAAAAACAATGCATAAGGCGAAATTAAAACTTGCCTGCTTGCCAAAGCTATCACGTTAGATTAGTCAATATAGGGGAACTGTTCTATTTTTCATCTGATGCTCCCATATTCATCTCATTCTCAGAAAAATTGAAACATCAATTGATTGATTTCACCCGACATAAACAGAAAATATGTGATAAAAGTGCACGTTTACGTCAAATCGTTTCCTGTCTTCGGTGAAAATATACCTTTCAGCATTCCAATCATTCTAAACTTTGTTTGCAGAATACTGCAGAATATCTCTATAGAGATTGATCGAGGAGGTTCTGATTCTATCGTGTACATCGGCAAATACAGCTTCTAGGCCCCACTATTGTAAGGCCCCCCACACACGCTCCGAATGTTGTACAACATTGACTCCGCCCCCTGGTAATTTGGTCGAGTTGGAGAGTCTGTGTCTTACGACAGATTTGGCAAACCGTCTGACAAACCTGTCATACAGCTTCGCCACAGATTCTCCGACTTTACACCAACTCGACCAAAGAGGGTAGAGAACGGATCAATCACCTCACGACCCTATTCCAATCATGGGGTTAACAAGAACTTACGGCACTCATTTTGTGTAGTATGATACTATACATAACATTGCTTTACATTTACATGTGTTAATTGCTGCCGTCTTGACATGACCGCGAATTGACAGTGACAGTGATTGACGTATAGGTCGGAAGTAAGTTTGGAATTCGAAAGTCAGACTTCCGAACTTTAATTTAGTGAATAGTCTTCAAAGCTGTCGATTTACAAAGATTTTCTAACTTACCTCCACTTCCAGTATGAAGCTGTCTTGAGTCTCTTTAACAGAGGGCTTCTAAACTATTTACAAACAATCCAAACTATTTGAAAACAAAAAATCAAACCTAAAAATTATTTGACACAAATAGCTTATAGCTTGATGTGATTTTTGAATAAAAACGTTTTAATTTCGCCCTAATCGAATAAAAATCAAGATGGAAAAAACATACCGCTAGGTTTTGGTGCTGCTTCTTTTACTGCTGCTGCGGCTGCTGCTGTGTACCGTTGCTGCTGCGACTACGCGGTAAGCTGTGCTCTTGATGTTTTCACACTACAATTAAGCACAAGTTAGTTTTTTCGAGCATTTGTTAGGATTTTAAAACCATACCTGAAAATTACCGCCGACCGGTAGGCATGCTTCGATTGAATTGATAAATTTTTTTGACAGGTTGACAGCGATGCGTTACGCTTATAGAGCGACCATGAATCAAATTCATGGATACGTTTGTTTTGGTTCATGATTTTTGGAATTTCAGTTATAAAGCATAAATGAGGGTCATGATTCCATGACTCAGCGGTATGATATTTTATTCCGAGTTGGATTCATCCAAACGGTAATTGATTAATAATAACGCTTGTGGCGATCATGACTCATTTTCAACCGAGCAGTTGTTATTATTCATGATAATTGTGGTTTTTGTCATGATATCATGAACCATAGTCATAATGTCATGAAGTGACATATCTTATGATTTCATGAATTTTTATTCATGAATCCGGCAACGGATTTTTTTCCGTGTAATTGAGGCATTGGAAAAGATCCAAAATTAAAGTCAAAATAAAATTACATGAGTTGAAAAATACATGGCGCTTTATTTTTACACGAATTGAAGACATCTCATGTAACTTTGAACGTTATTGAATTTATGCGTGCTCTGTGAAATACAAAGTTCATATTTAGAAAACCAATTGAAACTTATCTCGTGCAATACACAGAAAAAAAATAATTAATTTTCACAAGCGTGTAAAATTTTCCTTCGTTTAATTCCAAGCCAAAGGAGGTATAAACAACGAAATTGTTTGCAATTTTTCATGCGCCGTACAACAATGTTTGAAATCTTTCATATAAAAGGCTAGGTTCAGACGTTGAACCTGGCTTAAATTTACATGAAATATCCCATTATTTTCTGCAAAATCTAGCATTCCCTTTATGTGCATTAGATCACGCAGAATATTCAATGTTTATTTTTATCTGTGTATAAAATCCGAGCATAACGGTTAATTGTGTTTCATCATTCATTAAATTTATTATACATTGTGCAATAAATTCTCGCGAAATTCGTGCGCAAACGCTAATAGAACTGTGAGTTTACGTTAAATCTTTCGATGCCTTCTTCAAGTGTGCAAAATACCCAAATAATAACCTTGTCGAAGACACCAAAACGGTTTAATTTAAACGCGCAGTTCTATTAGCATATTCACACAAGTTTTGCAAGCATTTATTAAACTTCCCCTTCCGAAGACTTCAGTTCACAATCGGCAACAACTAATTGGCACTGATATCCATGTTTTGTTAACGAATATCGAGATCCAGGAAAAATAATAGTTTCACAACATGACTGTGGAGTTTTTTCCCCGAGGATAAATCATCCGGATTATAAGTTTGTCTATGATACAATTACAAACTAGTAACTGAGATTTCGACTCAGTTCGTTTTGAGTGTTGGGAAACGAATGGCAGCTGGAGAAAGAAAGAAAAAATCGGCGCCGAGATTGATTGGTTTCAGCGAGCGAAAATGTAATTTTACACGTTCATGTAAACTTTCATTCAAATGAGTTGCAAAACGAAAACATTTCAATTCATTTTCACAGCATAATGTAAACATACGTTGCTAGACAAATTTCATAGAATATAAATGCGTTTTTTAATGTTTTTCAACGTTTCGCTCATGTGCATGATCTTAAATTGAATTTTCAACCAATACAAGGTAATACATTGATGTAGTTTCCAAATGAAGAAGGTTTTCATCACGTGTAATTTTCATATTTTTTGCTGTGTATCCGATTAGTCGTGACAAATTTTTTCAGGACTATTGACACAATGTGTTTACTATGCACATCTTATGCTTTTTATATCACAAAATATGCTAAAAAAACGTTATCGAAATTTCAATTGAAGAGGGTGTATTATCCATATCGTCGATTATCGTTGGTTGAACAAACATTCGCTTATTTTCTATTTCAACAATCATCCGGACAGGGCACCACTGCATCCGGGTTTCTGTAACTACCATACCATCACCAACTAAGAAACCTGTGCAAGGGGTGGATCGCTCAACACACTTTTCTCTTCCGCTAATATTTTTAGTGAGTCTACAAGCGTTGCAATGTTCTGGGAGTTCCCGTAATGTGCCGAAGGTGCCAATGTGTTGAAAGCCCATTTTGTTATTTGCTGCTGAGTCTGGCAACCACGCAACGCATATAGGCAAGATTGCTGGTTTCTTATTTATATTAGCTCAACTGTCAAAAGTGTGCCTCAGTATGCCACACATGTGGTATGGATTGACAATTGAAGTGCCGCAGTTATGAAACAGATTCGTCGAACGTGTGACACATCATGGCTGGCACACTGTTCTATGCGAGTTACCCTTGAACCTGTTCCATCATCAGTATCCACTAAAAGCAGAAAATACTGGCCTAAAGCAACACATGCTACTCTACACACTACCAAAATGACATGTAAATTTCTGTCCAATGAGACCGACACATGCAAGCGTCCTTTAGCACATAAGAATTAGTTCAAAGAGAAGAGAAAAGAAATTCAATCAAACGCATATTTCGTCGAATTGCGTATGTGTCAGTTACAAGAGACATAATTTTAAACGAAATCTTTCCTTACGTACCCCGACTATTTAAAAACATGAATTACGTCTCGTGTAAAATTCATGAATTCTAAGTGTGTAGCCTTACCTACAGGAGAAAATTATAGAACCTACTTTTTACCACATTTTATTTATTTATTTATTTATTGTCGTGAATAAAATTAGACCATTGATGCAATTGTTACATTCTGTAACTTATTTTTAATGTTTAATGCGTACAAACTTTCATTACATTATGAATTTTACACGAGACGTAATTTTATTTTTAATAAGTCCGGGAACGAGAAGAAAGATTCCGTGTTATAAAGGCCGTTCACACCAAAATCCGGACGAAGTATCCTGTTCCTGTTTTTGAGTCAAATCACTACGAAATGGAACGAAACCTTTTATGTACATAACCAATACATAGAAAATCGTGAATCACAGACATTGTTTACAAAAGCACATTCTGTATTCAAGATGGCACCGCTTGAACTAGCACGCAGGAAATCTGTCTTGCTCAAATATTTGAAAAAGCCCAATTCTACTGTTCGATTACATCGCAAAATCGTTAAATGTGCCAAAATCAATTGTTGCAGATCCTACTGTCGAAAGAAAAGCTGGAAGTGGTGGTGAGCATGCACAGATAAAAAGAAACACTGAATTCTCTGCGTTGCACATAAAGGGAATACTAGATTTGGCAGAAAATAATGGGGTATTTGGCCTAAATCAAGCCTGTTGTATGAAATATTGCAAGCAATATCGTTGTTTACGCTCCTTTGGCTTGAAATTACACGAGGGGAAATTTTACGCCCTTGCTAAAATTAATTATTTTTTTCTGTGTGGACAAAGCAACATAAGGAAGGAGAAAAGAGTCCTTGCTGCTTTTCAGGCAAACCTGAAGGTGTCAACACTAACAGTGGCGAAAAATGTGCAAATGTCAACCGGTTTTGAGCAAAAAGCAAAGTCTAAGGCTGGATTGAGATCATTCAAAGCTCAAACATACCCAGATCG
The DNA here is from genome assembly GCA_034211315.2 of Aedes japonicus. NCBI lineage: Eukaryota > Metazoa > Arthropoda > Insecta > Diptera > Culicidae > Aedes > Aedes japonicus. The sequence continues at coordinate 49,957 of JASCZW010007010.1, read as the reverse complement.
TAACGCAAAGCAACAAAAATCGGTTAAAACACGCTCCAGATAGCGTTATGAACAATTTCTCACAAAATTCTATTGTGTTGTCATGGATGACGAAACATGCTGCTTCAAAAATTCAAACATCTCTCGGAAACGGAATTTTACACTACCGGAGAGATGCTCATGAACATCTTAAACGGAACTATAAAACCAAATTCCCTGAAAAATATCTAGTCTGGCAAGCAAAATGTTCCTGTGGGCTAAAATCTCAGATTTTCGTAACCACAGGTACCGTAAACGCTGAGATATACCGGCAAGAATGCATCAAAAAGCGACTCTTACCTTTCCTGAGAAAACATGCGACTCAGGAGTTGTTCTGGCCAGATCTGGCCAGCTGTCATTACGATAAAGATACAACAACGTTATTTACGTTTCCAAGGATTGTAATCCACCAAATTGTCTACAGCTCCACCCGATTGAAACATACTGGTCAATGGTCGAGGGAAACCTCAAAAAGCTTGATCTAGAGATATCAACGATCCAAGAACTTAGTTTTAAGTGACTTACTGCTTCGAAGAAAATTGACCAGGACACCGTGCAAAGTTTGATGAAAGAAGTGAATGAGAAAGTGCACGCAACAGCTTATAAAAATAAATCCATATAAAGCATTATGCAGTTGTGTTGAGTATCATATTTGCCTATAATATGTTTTGTGTGTCCGGATTTTGGTGTGAGCGGCCTTTATTGTGTCTCGTGAAATTGACATATACGCAATTCGACAAAAAATATGCTTGATTGAATTTATTTTGTCATCTCTTTCAACTCATTCGTATCTACTAAAGGACGCTTGCATATGTCGGTCTCAGCCAGAACAGCCAGACAGAAATTTACACGATATTTTGATAGTGTGTACATAATCAAGTTTCGATTACGTTAGTGTTGAGTACTTATTTATTAATTTATGGCCGTCAATCATGTTGTCAGCCATTTCTGTTAGGCTCATTGGATGCCTTAAACGCTATGCACATTTCATTATACTGAAGTGTTGTTGCATGTACAAAATAATTAAAATAATATTTTCTCCAAGTCATACACACGTGCAAAAGTATTGTTTAAATGTTGTTTTTAACATGATGAACTCTATATTGTTACATTGTTTATTATAAATTACCATAATTTGGTTAATTGGCCCGGATTTTACGTAGTATGTAAGATAATAATTAGTTAAAAATAATTGTTGGGATGTAAAAGTTGAATTTTGATAAAATTTTCATTGCATCAATTCTCCGTGAGAAGATATTGTTTATAATAGACACCATTGCAAATTCAGGACGTTCTTTTAATGTATGTTTATGAACATACATCGAGCTTTATATGAAGGTAAAGGAAACACAGTCCAACCAAACTTGCGGACTGCGTATAACAAAAATTGTTTTTGTACTGACTCTATTCTTTCTTCATGTGTGACTGAAAAGGGTTACTAGAGTACACTGCAACATTCTAGCTTTTGGGGGCAAAACTACGTCACTGCCGACCGATACCGCGCAACCCTATGCGAGACCAGCAACACTTCCTAACACGCTTGACAAGAAGGCAGATTAAGATAGTTTTTACTTCTCTATCTACACCGTCAACCTGTTGTGAATTTCAACTATAAATTAGGTGACCAACTGTAAGTACTTCAAACTAAAATTTAATTTAACAATTAAAATGACTATCAGTGGTCCTAGATGAGAGCCTTGCGGGACTACCGAAGTGCCATAAATAGGGGTTGAATGCTTTCCTTTAAATTTAACTATTTGATCGCAATTGGTCACGTATGATTCAAGCCATTTGAGAAGTTTTGGTTTATTCCTATTTTTTTGCAATTAAAAAAAAAGGAAGGATATATCGACACGATCATACGCTATGCTAAAATCTGTGTACAGAACTTCTACATGGTTTCCGTTATCCATTACTTCCATAGAATGATTAACAAATCCAAGTAAATTTGTGGTAGTTTAACGACCATTGAAATAGCCATGCTGATTTTAGTTATCCTATCTTCTACCTTTTTTTTTAATCAAAATCGCCTCAAAAAATTTCCGAATGCAAGATATAGAGGCTTAATACAACAATTATCAACATCAGATTTGTTATCAGACTTAAAAAATAGGCACTTTTTCCATAATTGTGAAAAAATTTCCGGAGTCCAGTGACAAATTAAAAATCCAAAACAATGGAGAAGTAAGCTCTTTAGCCAAAGTCTTCAAAAACAGGGAAAGTATACCATCGGTTTCCGAGCTTTTGGATGCATCAAAATGTCCCTTACTCCTCAAAAATCTCGTGCTAACGCTAATGTTATTTGTAAATTCAGGCTGGGAACCAAAAAGTTCCCGATCACGATCTGCTTCTGAAAAGCTTGTATATGTTTCTTGAAAACACATATGTTTTTCTGCGTTATTGCTTTCAGTATCATCAAAATACATTCTGGATAGAGAATTGTCCGACTTCAGTTTGGTATTGACATAATTAAAAAAGTTTCTTGGGTACGATTTAATTTCACGTTCGGTTTATAGCTAATTAGCTTCCACTCGTTAATTAGCTTTCACTCGTTTCGTAAACATGGATTTTGTACATTGAACAAATGTTTCGTATATTGTACGGATATTGCTTTTTATCTGGAGAGATAGCATTTACAATCTTTGCCTAACATCCCACTGCGGGGTAGGAGTACCATTGGATACATGCCCTTTCGCTCAATTTTCAAAAACATCTGTTAGATTTTCCTACCTGCCGCATCTGACGGAACTATCAACACTTTCTCTTCACATCTTTAATTCTAGCCAAAAACATTAATGTTCACTCTTAGTGCCACATGGTGATGAGCGAACATCTCCTTCTACATCTTATTTTCAGGTTAATCTATCAAGAGGCATCCAAATTTAATTTTAAAATTTTCAACCTTTCTCAAGCCTTCTATTGGTATGACTTCTATTAAGCTCACAATGTGACTAGGGTTTGGATTCGCAACGTCCTTTCGTCCAAACCTGGTCTTATCGTTTTCTATATTGAACACTGCAGAATCTGCTTTGAATTGAAAAAAAAAAGAAACAAAACAAAATATGTAACACGGTTGTAAGCACTCGTCCGAGTAAGCACAAGAACACATGAGCTTGTATCGAAAAATGTATCCCAGCCCATCGTCAAAAGTGACACCCGCTGTGTTGTGCACAACCTTAATTATCAGTATATTAAAATCCCCTCGGTCTGCTTTTATCGACTGTTTCACCCAGGGCCAACACAAAGCCAGACGGCAGTGGATTCGATAAAATCATATACATAAATCCACACACAAACACACACACAAACATACTTCTTGCCTGTCGAGTCTCAACTTGAACTGGATTAACGAAGCCCTCCCGGAACTAGGCATGAAAGGGTGGAAAACCGGGAAAATCAAACAGAATAACACATCAATAAAATTGTGCCATCTCGTCGATTGAAACTCACCGCAGCAGCAGCAGCAGCAGCAGCAGATAATGATTCCAACTGATTTCATTCAAGCCCATGAAACTTCCTCAAAGCGATTAACGGGAAACCGGGTGGTGATCGTCTCCCTGGAAGCCGATCGGAAAAAAATTTGCCCGTCGCCGTATTTAATATGATCATTGCGGTTGACGTGAAAATCACGAATCACCCACCTTCCCCCCACTCCCGCTGGAATCGAATTTCGATTGTTGACAAATTTCCTGTTTTCCCACACGCCTGTTACCTATCATTTATTCATTTTTTTTTCTTTTTTCTGCTATCACTTATTTTCACCGCAAAAATACACGAAAAAGATCAAAGAACTGCCGATGAACGGATTGGTGGTACGAGGGAGGGGAACACCGAGGCGGTGTTTGGATTTTTCGGGCGTCATTTTATTCAGAGGCCAAATTGGCAGCCAATTACCGGAATATTTTTATTCATATGCAATTATCGGGGGATCAACAGAAGTTATTCTGATGTTTTTTTTTTCAATGTGGTCCATAATCGCGTCGAAAAAAACTGATATACAAATAGGTCACACAGCCACTCGAATGGCTGCGAGTGGGGAATTTAATTGGAAGTTGGTAACCCACCGCCAGAATTTTTTGTGGAAAGGGAAGTGCCTTTGTGTGGCTGCGTTCAGAGCCCTAAGGTTAATTATCTAATTTTTTTTCTCGTTGATATTATTTTCAAATTGATTTACATATTCTGATAACGGAGAAACTCATTTAAGTTTCTTAGTTCAAGACATCAGTTGTGAATGGGGCTTGGCAAAAATGATCATGAAGTGATTTTAAAAATCTAGACGCAAATTGTGAATATCGTGAAGCTGAACCTCAAGTACCAGTTACTGTGTTTTTATAAATGATGGAATTCTCTCAAAGTAAAGAGTAAATTATTAATTAAATTTGGTCAAACAGTAATGTGTGTGGATCGATCAAAGTTTTAATTGATAAGTAAAATTCGTTTTTCTTTTCAAGTTCAGTTAATACAGAATACAGGAGAAATATTTAGCTAAGCTTTCTTTTTACCGAATGCGAATTGGCGGATCCTTCGATTAACACCTGCCATAAGATTTTGTACAGCCTCCTTGTCCACTTTATTCGCCTCAGAACGCCAGTTTGCCTTGAACTGTTTCTCGCTCACAACAGCTTTTTGAGTCTTCTTAAGGTTCCGTTTGACGATGGCCCAATATTGTTCGATTGGGCGGAGCTTTGCCGTGTTGGAAGGGCGCTTGTCCTTGGGCACCACTTAATCCTTCACCCAAAATAAAAAGCCAGATTGCAATGCAATTTCGCATGATTTAAGTGTCATTTCTCGTAATGGATCGTAACTTGGAGAAAAAATGCAACATTGGTCGTGGGCAAAAAAGCATACACATTAATTCGATTAGAAAAAATCAATGTTGCGTGAGGTTGTGCAGTTGATTAGTAGTAGTAAATTTAATGGCCTACAAAAAAGATCTCGATCCGCTACCACCGAGAATCGAACCGCGACCGTCAGCATGACGGCTCCTCTTGTAACCATCCAGTCACCATAACAAGTTGAGGTGAACGGAATAAAAGCTCTACAGTTCCTTCGATTGTCGAGGCACTCAACGTTACAACAATGAAGCCAATATCGGTCGCACACACTTACATGGCTTCGTTTATTTCATTAAACGCATGGTGACCTGAGAGGAGATGGGAGTGTGATGACGAGTGAAAATAAAAATAGAACACTTGACAGCGGAATAGCAACAGTGGCATATGGCGTGGCGGCGTTCTGTGCCATTGTCTCACCCATATTGAGAAGTTGAACAAAAAACCCAACGGTTGCTGCGATTGTCGAGGCACTAGGCACACAGCGATAACCACTTGCACACTTGCATGGCTTTGTTTATACCATAAAAAGCTTTGTGAGAACATGATGGGCAAATTTGCCTGTTCAGAATCATGCGGATTTCTCAAGATATGATTGCAAAAACTGCAAAATTGCAATTTTGCATTTTTGCTACAATTTTAACTTTCGGGTGTTGTTGGCAACATACCACTCAATTGCTTTTTTCCACCCAGTTTCCTTACGACATCTTTTAATCGTCGCTGTGGCTTCCGGCTTTCGACTCGAGAGTATAAGAAGAAAAACTTCCCAGAAACTCACGTGGAGACTTTCCAGAGCTTCAGTAAGAAATTTTCTTGCTTCCCAGATGTGAAAGAGCACTTAAATGACGTTCTGGGTAGCTTCCTCGAAGTTCAGAAGGAAACTCTACAGAAGTTTAGGAAGAGACTTCTTTGAAAAAACTTCATCGAAGATCAGGAAGAAACTATTCAGAAGTACAATGGGCACTTTTTAGTAGCTCGAGCAGAAACATCTCAGAAATTCAAGAACAACGATTCTCGAAGGTCAAGATCATACTTCCAAAAAGTACCAGAGAGTGCTTTCTTGAAGTTCTGAAGAAACTTCCCAAAAATTTAGTTGGAACCTCCCAGAAGCTCAGTAATAGTCTAGAGTTCTGGAAGAAACTTTCCCGAAGAACTGGAAGAAACTTTCCAGAAGTATTTGAAGTACTTTCTAGTGGCTCAAGCAGACATTTCTCAGAAATTCAGGGAAAAATGTCCATGAAGTTAACAAAAAAAACTTCCCTAGAGTTCAAAAGAAGACTTTTTAGAAATTCCTTGGAATCTTCCAAGAAGTTCTGGAGAGAACATTCCCGAAGTTTTGGAGATATTTTCTTCGAAATTCAGGATTTTCAGATTTTAAGAAAAACACTTTCCCTCAGTTCAAGAGGAGTTCAAGGGAAGTTTTTCAGAAGGTATGGAAGTGATTTTTCGCAGTTCAGATGTGAATTGCCAAAATATTCAAGAGTGTCTGTTCAGAAGTTCATGAGGAAACTTATTTAAACTAAAGGAAGGAACTTCATAGAAGTTCACCATCAAAGAGTATCAGGAGGAAACTTTTCTGAAATTCAACAGATAATGACTGACGAAACGCAGAAGCAGCCTATACAAACTTCATTCAAAGTACAGTAATACAATTCCTCGGTTCCAGCTCACCATGTTTCACGGATTTAAACGCTAGCCCAATTGATCGGTCCAGAGCGTCTACAGCATGTCAGTTTATCGGTGAGAGAACTTCCCTGAAGAATATTAGAGTAGTTCAAAAAAGATTATTTTAAAATTTGGTCTTCAAAAAAGTTTTTCAAAGAAGTCAAGATAATCGACTCGATTTCTATAATTGGCCCCGTAGTTTAGTAGTAAATAAAATTTATTATCTTATTCCTGTCAGCTGAGCTGAATCCACCTATGCAAAACCAATTGCAGTACCCCTTTTGCTTATCTCATCAAACCAAATCTAATCTCATCTAATACAAACGCAACCAGTATGAGAAAGGATCCTAGAAATAATTGGATTAAATGACGTCCAAGTTTTTTTTTTTTGCCAATATTGATGCTATCAGCATATCAAAAACATAATAGACACGTCAAAGTGGCCTGACCTACTGCGTTGCATTACAAGCAAAGATGATTCTGTAAAATGAGTTTGGTTCAAATGAACAGATTTGTAATACACTTAACGGAATATATATAAGGACAACAGAAAATTTTAAATTCTACTAAATTGGGTTCATTTACACAACACTTCTGTTTTCCAGTTATGTGTGATTAATGTCATCTCTCGTTTACTAAACAGTTTTGGTGATAATTTGTCTCGCTAAACGCGGGTTATAGGCTTAGAAAGAAATAATTATAAGGACAAGCTGATTGTTTGTGCGTTCACTGGCCTATTATGTGGTTTTCACCAAATTTCGAACTCTTTCAACTTACAACTTACAACTCTTTCAGAATTTGAGCGCGGAAAAAATCAGGCCAATCGTGAAAATGGACTGACAATCCGTGAAATCGCAAGCAGAACAGTGGTACATAATTTCGTGAAATTGCGACCATCAAGAGAAAAAAGCCATCCAACATCGGTTTCAGAAAGCGCAAAATGTGACATTAAGTTATTGCCAATCAATCGTAGGTTTTGTTTGGGTGATATCAGGAAGGAATGAAAGCTTTCAGTGCCTAAATGTCGAATGCAGCCAGTTTTAAGCAGTGATAATAATACCAAAGATATTAAAAGTGTGCTCGTTTTTCGCTTATTGCCGCGACATAAAAAAGCAAGATTGGAAATCGCAGAAAAGTATTGATTTTGGGAAAAAGAGTGGGAAAATGTGGTGTTCAGCGATGGAAAAAAAATTCAAATAAGATGGACTGGGATGAATCAACAAACTGTTGACAGGATATAAGACGCGAAATGCCACAAAAGGAATAGAGAAATTTTGGAGGGGGGGCATTCTTATGATCTGGGCTGGTTTTAGTCTTTCTGGAACAACACCAGTGTGAACACCAGAATGAATTCTGGAAAGCATGTGCAGCTCTTGGATGAAGTTTTGATCCCATTCGCTGAAAATATTATGGATGACAACGTGATATTTCAGCAGGACAACGCCGCTTGCCATTCTGCACGTAACACGAAATCGTTTCTTGCGAATAGTAACAACCCTGTTCTCGAATGGCCAGCATGTAGCCCAGATTTCAATCCAATCTGCCATGTATGCCAAGACGACTGATGGAGGTCATTAAAAACAAGGGAGGAGCAATGCATTATTAATTACTTAAGTTTCTACGACTTTCGGAGGATTGGTCGGTGCCGGTCGAGGAAAATGTGGATCGCTAGTTATGTCTCGTTGTACCCATACATACGTGATGCCCTTGTCGTTTTCGTCTCCTACCAAACGGATTTCGGAGCTGACTCACTATTGTCTTTATTTGCTTAGTTAGAAAATTTTTAGAAAATCAAGTGAAAAAAATGTCAACTACAGAAACACGACCTTTCGAATCAACAGCTTACTTCGATCTCCTAATCGTAGTACTACTATTGCTTACAGTCAAAATATACCAGTGATATCATTTGTTTTGTAGAAGTCATGGGAAAGCAGTAAAGAAATCGCCGTTTGATGGTATATTCTAACTACTGCCTGCACCCCGTGGCAAAGAAATCCGCCATCTTGGGATACTTTGTGTTTATGTGATACAGCAGATCAGGTACCGACATGATCATCGCCTTGCTAGGCGAAGGAAATAACATCAAGTAACTCCCATGTATGCAACAAAACGGAGTGTGTACAAACTATCGCTAGAAACTATCACAAGCTATCAGTAGTACATGAACACGATCAAACACGCTACATTTGCCTTTCGGGGCTTCGGATTCTTCCGTGCCTTGACCTACCCCGCAGTGGGCTGTAAGGCAAAAGTATTGTCCTTGGTTCGAGTACTGCTATATCCAAGCCCTTCGCTCAATTTTTAATACTTCTATTCAATTTTCACAACCTGCCATATACTGTTGGAACATTCAATACTTGCTTTTCATATCTTTCATTCTAGCAAACATTACTGTCCACTCATGGTGCCTCATGGTGATGAGCGAACATCTCCTTCTACATCATAATCGTTACTACACGTACGGAGAATACAGACATAACAATTGTAGTATCGAGTAACAGGTTCCGGCCGTCCGACGATTATGACGGAAAGTCCAGCAGAAGCTGAAGCCCAACATCAAGGAGAAAGGGGACGAATCAAACCGTCAAACATTACCTCTAATCCATGGACATCGTTATTAAAAAGCAAAGGTCCAAGTCGGATTTCTCCGAGCATCGAATCACCAGCCACAAGCAGTGACTGAAGATAATGGTCAGAAAGATTTCCCCGGAAAAGCGCGATGTGTCGATTGTGATGGACAGTTAGACCAATCTAAACCTGGACGACAAAGAATAGCTGAGGACCGGATATTTCACCGCCCCCACCCACGAAGTGAGCAGTGAGGTTCCTGAAGAAGGTTCTCCTATGGCTGACCAACGGATATCGAGTTCATTATTCTTTTCCTCGGGTCTTGTGGAGATTTACAGTACCAAATGTCTGCCGCAGTGGCTGCCTCTATTTGGACCTGAAGATGGACCCCCTGAATATCATTGTGGTACCGAAGTACGTGAGCTCTCTGGACGTTCCCCAGCTGCGATCAATTGAGAATTTCTGAGCAAAGCTGAAAAGGAGCTGAATAATATCTCAAAATCATTATTTTCCGCGGTAATGGCCGCAGTCTCGACTAACTGCCGCAAAGCCACTCGTCAACGTATGGATGTTTGTTTGTAAAATGATCAATAAATGTAAAATTTAAGAAAAAAATGTTTCATGGATTCTGTTTTCTGATTATTATTCTATTTAAACTTCACGATGACCAGCTAGTAAGACGCCGTTTCCTCTCTCCATCATAATTTCTTTTAAAATTGATAAATAATCGTATTTTCGAGCGAAATTAATATCTAAGATATACCAAAGGTATTCTTACAATCAAGGGCCGTTACGCTGAAGGCCACTGTTTGAATAACGACACTAGATCTATTTTTATGAGCCATGGAACCTGCATTTTTTCTCCGAGTTGCGATCCATAGCGAGAAATGAAACAAAATCATGCGAAATTGCAATACAATCTTGCTTTTCTATATAAAGTGTGGCTGTGGAAAGAATTTTCAATCTGAAAAGTCATTCGGGTAAATGAAAACCGAACCCTTGACCTCCGTATTGGAAATTCAACGCGTTTACCAACCACGATATAAAACGCCGAGAATTTAATCAAGCAAGTTTCATTCAAAATATGGTTAGATGAATAGAATTTCCCACCAAAGCATTGTTTTTTACAATTCTTTAAACGGTGACAGAGATTTTTACTACATACAAAACAAAGAGTGATACAGCAACCACTGGCACTTCGGTCCCAGCGCCGAATCTCAGAACAAGAATCGCCAAGTAGTTGAAGGAAAACGGCACTCATCTAGAGGGGGCTACAATCAAAATTTGGTCGACTAAAACTTGACGCATTCAAATCTTTGTTTGTGCCTTTATTGGGATTTTGACATTATGCTCTTTAATAATCAATATGGCTGACGCATGAACAAGTCAGTATCGCATTTTGGCAGCCTGGATTGGGGAGCGATTAAAACCCGAACTCACAGCAACTACAAAGTGACTTGTATCAAGCGGAACCCCAACTTCTTTGTCCGAGATGTCGAAAAAAAGCTGTGAGAGACGTCTTCAGTCGTGCATATAACAAACAACAAGGCAGTTTGTTGACTAATAAGAAGCTTGACTGACGGACCGGACAAGTATCAATGGTTACTACTTCGTGATTGACCAGAACCAGTGACCAATGAATAAACTAAATGGGGCTGGGAGTAACCAATTATTTTCAATTCCTTTGATTATCAATGACGACGCCGGCCACGTCCTTGAAATCAAGTGGAAGTAGGGAAGGAGTGTTAGTGTGTCGTTTGCTGTTTGGGGATTGTGTTTACATCTGCAGCTCCACAAAGGTCACATGAAGGAGGTTTTTTTGTATGCTAGTAGGATAAGGCTCGGTGGATCAGGATTCACCGGGATAAGTGATGTAATCACAATTATGATTCATAATCGTTAGTAGGCTACCATTTTTTCCGGTAATCTATTGTTCAGATTACCGAAAAAAAAACGAAACGCACCGTGCGCAATAATGCATCAACACAACCGTTCACAGCCGATGCTCAAAGCAAGCTCTTTTACTGTAAACTTTCTATTTACAACCGCACTCCACAAATCACTTCACTGCTGTAACTTATATCCGCATCAATCAAGTAGAAGCTTCTGATGAACAATTCAGGCTAATCCATCCAAAACTACAATTTACATATCTGATAAAAATAAGAGTCCTTAGATGCACTTCGTGCCATCTGACAACTTTATACTTCTATTGATGTCCAAGCTCATTGGCTTAGCACCAACTGGGGTAGACTGTGTCCTACACCCAATGATTTCATTATCTCCAACCTATAAGGTGGGCGGGATATCATAATTTGAGACAATTCAATACAGACGTCTTCCAAGTTTGGCAGATCAACAGGCAATCGGTGTGGAACCACCTGGTACCTTAAAGCAAGTTGCTTAGAGGCCTCAGAGAGAAACACGGTTATTGAGACGAGAAAGACATTACCAGTAAAATTAGAAGTTGTGTTTTCAAAACCTCTAATTGTAAATCGATTTCCATCACATGTGGTCTTTAGGAAGTGTTGAAATCGCAAGAATCTGAGCACGATCAAGCGTGCACGCTTTTGCCACTCAAGATTGCTAATTCAATCCATCCTTCACCTACCCCGCATGGAGATGTGTGGCAAAAGATTGTGTGTTTGCTTCAAAATATTGCTAAACAAAAGCCCTACGCTCAATTTCAAACTACTTTTATTCAATTTCACAGCCTGCCGAACGCATCTTTGGTTCTAGCAAAAATTGCTGTCCACGACTGGGATTCCATATTTATGGAAAGATATTTTCAATTTCAAAACATACCTGAAGGCATATCGGATTAGTTCAGTTGATATTTGACCTTTATCGCATATGTTTGTGTGTTTTGAAATATTTTGTTCGAAAGGCTTTTGTCGATAAATTTCTGAAACAATATATGCACACAAGATTTCAGGCGTAAACATACATGCCCTAACTAAAAAACATCATACACATGTATGAAAAATCAATAAGTCAGCTAGTAGAATCTAGATTTTAATTGCATCAAAAGTACACCTTCATGAAACAACTTGTGAAAAATATTTTTATAGATTTACAACAAAACACATGAAAAATAAATATATTAAATATTTCTGTTCTCGATGTGACTTGGTAATCTTTGTTGTTGGCCTGTAGATATTGGTACCTTAATAAATAGGAAATGCTAATGTGATATTTTTTAACTATCCGCTTTATGTCAAAAACACCTTCCTTGATTTTTCTCTAGAATAAGCCAGCTATAAGCTAAGGTGGAAGCTAAGAATAATGAACGCTTTTTGAATAAAAACAATCGAATATCTACTGCTTAGAAATAGCTGCATTTCACTTATAGTATATTGATGGGGTCTAAACAAACAGTTCATTGAATTTCTAAGCCCATTTTTTAAACATACAAATTGTGCATGGAGGAATAAAGCAACGTTCGACGAGTAATGTTGGGATATGCTTTGAAAGGCTTTGGACGAGTTTTTGCCTTTAGCCAATCTGTTTTGAAAATTAACCACAATTGTTATACTATCAATGTTGCCAAGTGAACAGAGAATATCAAATATAAATTAAAGCATAATATTCAATGCAACTAACGCCATTTTAAACCTTTCCACTCATTTTTTAACAGACGCGTACAGTTACCCCTTGCTTAATTTCAAATCAAAGCAAGCGTTAACAACAAAATGTTTGCAATCATACACTCAAAAAAAAAGAAACGTTGTTTCCACGTGAAACACACGTAATGTTTTTCAACTACCAAAACCAGTTATAAACACCTGAAATTTACGTAAGATCTACGTGATTTTCACGTAGATCTACATTCTACGTGCATATCACATAAATATTACCTGTTTTTTTACGTACAATCCAGTGACACGTAATATTTACCTGTTTCTACTGAAGAAGATTTGGTTGAGTGTTAAGTTACGTGAAATTTCACGTGGAAACAACGTGTTGATTTATTTGAGTGTACCACAGACCTAATTTACACAATACTTTGCTTAAATTTGACTTAATTCTTAATTCTTTCAAACTGTGTAAGTCTCGATTTAACATACTGAAACAATTGTTTCTGTAATCAACGACTTAAATAATCAGTTTCTATTGAATATATTGATACATTCAAAACTTTCATTATTATTTTCAAAAGCTTTGATTTTCAATGATTTCTGGTTTGAACACTTTCCGTCAGTTTTTTTTCAACAAAAGTACAGTTTTATTCTATTCATATCGGGGTAAGATCTTCTTAGTTTTGGAAGTTGAGTTTTAAGTTGAAACGTTCATTACAAAAGGAAAAATAATGGTCTGAGACTTTGGTTCTGAAGAATATTTACAAAAAAAAATGTGTACTCCACTTAAGTAAAACTATAAATTATTGTGTTTCTAAAATTATCGCTTCGTTGCTTAGGTTTTCGCAAGGAGTTTCAAATCCAAGCACTATAGTACTTTGTACCAAATTTTTATATTTCCTAAACTATTCCAGTAATAGAAATCTATTGTTATTGAATTATATGAATACCGCAAAAATACTTCATATGCGTGATTAAATTAATTAACATTCAAAATTACAGTCATTCTAAGACATAATTTAGCAATAAACATGTTTTTCAAACTACCCGAACAGAAACATACACGTTGATGAAAAAGGCTCAACTACAGTCAATTATAAATTGTAGTTACTATAACTCACAATACAGTTCAGAGTCAACGAAATTCGCCTCAACAAAAACGCCAGGTGTGTTTAACCAAAACTGTCCTAAAAAAAACGGACGCAAATGTTTCAGTTCATTTCCTCATTCACCAACAATCCGACCAACCTTCAAAGCACCCTATCGTACCGAAATAAGCAAATATAATAACCCCATTCCAAACGCACACACAATAAACTGCATTCATGCCACCCCCGCACCGCTAATAGATACACAATTTTGACAATTGATTTATTAGATTATCATTAGCCAATTGAACCGTACAGCTGGCCCAATTCCCACGATAGAGAGATCCTTCGATTCGTAGCCGCCGCCAGTCGAAATCGTTGATAACGTGCTACGGGGAAAAAATGGGGCGCCCTCCGCACGGATCACACAGCAAACAGCTGAGTTAAACTACTTCGCTGATAAACTCACCGTTGTTGTTGTTATTATTGTTGTTGTTATTATTATTGTTGATGATGACATTGCTGCTATGATTATTGTTAATGCTGCTGCTAGTCGTATTCCGTAGATGATGATGATTGCCCAGGATCTGATCGATACTGTAGACGGCACGAGGCTTTGATATTGCACTATCCTGCGGAGGCCGCAGGATATGATCGGTTGACAGAGCACTGGACATCATGTCTTTCATGAAGCTTGTCGTATTCCTTCTCTTCACAATGGTTTATTTCGTATCAATCACCGATTAGTTTTCAATTTGTTTGTTTATTTTGTTCGTTTTCAATCAATTACGAATTAATGCTTTCGCACAACACTCACTTACTGTCACACTGGTAATACGCAACAGTCCACTAAATGCACTAATTTGTGCCGGTCCGGTCGGAAATGCCGATCGCAAAAAACAAGAACTTTCACCTCCTTCTACACGCAACCAACGACACTGAGATAAATCCACCCCCTTTGCAACCGAACGACACCGGACGAATAAATCACCGCTGAACCATTAACGTCTAATGTCAACCACGGACTGAATGCAGAAAGCCACAGCTCATCAAATAAATATTAAACATAATGAAAACGTGATCCCTTCGTTCCACAGTGGCCACGCAGACCCGTTTTCCTAGTCTACCAATACAGACATTAACCAGCCCGTGGAGGCATGGAAAGGCAGAACGAAGACTCAAAGGTTTCACCCTGCTCAAGGTAACGCAGTAACAGCACCAACTCCGGAGGAAAAAGTGCTCTGAAAATAAGGGGTAGTTTTTTTGTCCCTCGTTACATCAATGCACCCGCTCTCGACGGTTGTTCATTCTGGTTCGTAAGTGGGCGAGAGTGGCAACAAGCATCGGCATCACTGGGATGGATTATGGTGGTCTCTTTCTAACCTATGCTCTCGAGCACAGCATGTTGACATGACAACATGTGTTACTTCTCCTACGGCCTGAGCGAGTATTGGTGAGACGAATGAATTCACGCACTGAACATTGAAGAATTCACTCGAAGCGGATGGTGGCTGATGTTGTCTTCTTTCCGCTAATGCGTAAAACAATTAGATTCCCACCCCCTCGCGCGACAGTGACAGGTTTCATGGGCTGTGATTCGACCGTTGTTGATCGCTAATAGCATAACGAGAGCACGTGCTCCGTCGATGTGTTAATGAGCGATGATTGCTTGTGGGAATAGTGGTTCAATGAATGCATCAACAATTAAATATGTAACTTGAACTGTGTGGTCTTCAACTTACAGTTCTCGACTCAGCGAAGGGTTCGATTCATGACCACGACCAAAACCCAGGTAGCCGCCTCTGCTCCACAAATCGGCTTAACCGATTGCGAGGTGTGGTAGCAGTTAATTTGAAGCATTAGCCTCAGTCACAGGCAGTAGTAGGATTACAAAGGTATGCCAATAAAAATGTGTTTTCAAATTGCGGTTTACAGGTAAACAGGCCAGGCACTTTCCTTTGCTTATATGGCACTCCTAATGTGGTCGAGACAAAAGCCTCCGGGGCAATCATTCATTGTTTCCAATTATTTTGATCCACCTTTCGAGTGGATTGAGGCGCGTAGTGGGAACACCCCGCTAAGCAAATTTGAAGGTCATCAGAATTTTTAGTTTTGGAACGTTTGCTTTCATTTCAAGGTAGTGTATGGATCTCACACTTTGTATGTTATGTGTAACGTGTAAAGTGTTGAATTTTTTTTTTTTAATTCTCTACTTCCAATACTGCCAATATAAGCCATGGACTGATTCTACACCGTGTACAAAAAAGAAAAGAGATGAACTTCAACAGACGCGTAAATTTTCCCATGTTCAACACTAAGGTATAGCAAACGTAAACAATTAAAATGTTTGCAATCTTTCATACAACAGACCTGATATAGGTGATATCTGGCTTAAATTTAAATTTACAATTCTCATAAATTATTCCACCCCAAATATGTTCGTTTGAATATGGCAGAACATAACATTATGCTTTCAAACTGTGTAGGAAAATATAATCATATAATACAATAAACTGATTGCTGCTGAAAATTATAAGATTTTCGTTCAATGTGTCTACCATCTAATTGATGCAAGTTGAAGTTCTTTTGTTTAGATTCAAGAGTGACAAAGGACATTTTACATTCATTATGTTTCATCATAATGCATTTTCACAAACCAGTAAGTAATGTACTACAAAATGTATTATATTTACAATTAAGTGGAATCTTGCCATGAGACGTTAACCAGGGATGTGGGGTGCAGAGAGGACACCCCCTAACTTTTGATTTTAGTTTTAGAATTTTAAAATTGATTTGTATGTTTATTATATATTTTTAATTTTTTTAGAGATTGACCCCTTGCCTCAAGGAAATAGCGCGAAGTTGTCTTGATTTTGTGACAAAATGTAGTAAAAATGTGCAAAAAGTGGACATCCATGAGATTTTGTTTCAAATAGTAACGGCTAAAAAAATTTATGACACTCTTTTCCTTTAATCAAGAACTTGACCTAGCTAACCTAACTTATCCCCAAAAATATCTCTAACCTGCAATGGCAACTATTTGACGAGGATTCTCCGCTAGCTGAAACTTGAAAAAGCTAAGTTCAAATCAATTTTCAGTTCTTGGCGATCAACAAACTGAATATTTAAATTAATGTTATAGCTTTCGGAAGCCAATTAATACTTGATAATGAAACATAATTCATTGTTAGAGAGTGCATAAACGGAAAATGTTTATTTAAACTATTCATGATATGGGCCAAACCGGTCAATGTAACATCGCAGATCAATGTTATTCTGTTTGATGGTACTGCAGTTTCGTGTTATTAAGTTGTTGCTGCCAGATCAGCTGTTATTACACAGAGAACCAACAGATGATGCGTGGGACTAGCATAAATCCTCAATATATAAAAACTGGTGATCACAAACTAACACTGAAAATTTATTTTCGTTAAATAGATTTCACGCGTTTCGTAAACATGGATTTTGTAAATAGAACAAATGTCTCGTATATTGTATGAAACATTCATAATGCTTTTTAACTTGTGAAATGCTATAATAACACCTTTTTGTAAAATGCACAAAATGAATTTCGTGAAGACCAGCCAATTGCTGTTTCTGTTTTATACCGTACTCATGCATGATGGTGGTGCTGCTGGTATGGGCGGGAATAATTTATCTGTCCCAAAACAAAAATTAGAGCGCTGTCGAGAGCTATAACTTCATGCTCATTAATCAAGCTTGTTCGCATGAGTCAGCATGACCTAGTGAGATCAACCACGGATTCAGAATCAGCACTTTCAAGTTTGAATCCCATGCTCAGAAGCATACAATAGCGTACAACTCCGATGGTTGCTTTTTGCAATTGCATTTTGAATCGATAAAGTAGATCTATCAGTCCTGCATGTTACCACCAGAGTGTCGTTTCTTTTTAATTTGTGACCAAATATTAGTAGCTCTTTGTATTGTTCACGTACAATGTACGAATGTTCTTTCTGTGCCAAAAAAAGCTTCGTGCCAGTTGCGTGTATGGCATAAATTACGAATGTATCTTCATAGTGAGTACAAATCAGTTTCGTTGCAGAAAACAACGAATAGATTTGTTAGTTCTACCTTCGATTTCGTAATATAAACTAAAATTAATTTTCAGTGAAGGCAATCATTGGCGCTTGCCTCGCCCAAATGCAGGTCATATAAGGAAAGGGTAGGAATGTGATGACGTGAGACTCGCTTTAATGGAAACCAAGACCACCACTGCACGTTCAAGAGAAATCTCTGGAATTGAAGAACTGTAAATTTATCATTGCAGAATAAAATTACCTAAATTATTTGCTAATTACTCGTGTATAAGGATTGCAAGAAGTAACAATTCAGCACAACAATAACTGTGTGCTTACATTTGCGACTTACTTCGGTTCAAAAATTTATACTTGATTTTCCTATTTAGATAATATCAGATAAAATAATTATATTAGGGGTTAAATTAAGAGGACACAAACCATAAGTTATAAACCACTAAAACTCGTAAATAAACCTTCACTCGTTTCTTAAACATGGGTTTGGTACATAGAACGAATGTCTCGTCATTGTATGAAACATTCTTAATGGTTATCCAGTGGGTGTGGAACTTGAGAATGTCCTCAGCTCTCACTGGTCAACCATGTGTGTTGTGTTGTCCTTTGTTCGAGTGTTCGATGTGTAAGCAACCACTGGTTAGACAACGAGGTAGTACCCCATCCCTCTCCTCTCTCTCTCTCTTTTTCTCTCTCTTTTTCTCTCTCTCTCTAAAAAAAAATTTACCCTCCCCTTTTTGAAATTCTGGCTACGCCTATGATCTTCGCTGGAGTGGGTCAAACATAAACTTTTATTTTCAAATTTGAGCAACCTCTGAACGTGAAGTGCTTGAGAAATGTGGAACGATACAATGCTATTTCAAGATCAACCACAATAATCAACAAAACCTGAATAGTGTATACTTAATGAATGTAGAATTTTTCACTATTTTTCACCTTGTTGGGTTACCGGACTCTAACCAACACCGATGGGGGGGTAATTAATTACTGCCAGCTGTGAGGTAGAAAACACTTGGCGTCTCCATAAGTGGACTGTAATTTATTGGTTTGGTTGGGTTTGAGGTTCCTTTTGAGAGTTCCATCCAATCATTTTTACACACAACATCACTCATTCGTCCATTATCACACATCACATATATTTAGTCTCTTCCACATAACATACATTTAATTATATATTTACATAACTACAGACTACTACATTACTGTACAAACACTCAACACAAAACATCTGTTTCCATTGTGGCTCTGCTCCCATCCATCCTTCTTGGGAGTCAGAGCAGACACGACTATCTGCACAGCAGATCTTCCACTATCTAGCAGCCAGCCAGATGATTCCAAGCGGTGACGTCACCGACAACGATCGCCTGTTGTGATCGCTGTCGCTATCGGTCGATGTAGTAGGGAGAATACCATCTCTCTTCGCTGGAACGATCGTGGGAGAGAAAGTCCTCTTATTCCACAGTGGCGTAGCAAGGGTTGGGTGATGTTATTCTTCATATCGGCCACCTTTCGGGGTAGAGTAAGGGGACGTAAATGTTAGCTCTAGCTCCTTCATTCGGCCTATGTACCGAATGTGGCTACATTAACTTACCGATAATCAACAGAGATCGTGTTGCTATTAGGATGACCGATGTAATCCAAAGCAATTGAGACAATATTAATCAACCAGAGAAGTTGATGAAGTTTGTCAGAAGCAGATAATTTAGCATCTCCATACAAAGCACTTGGAGCGGACAGTAATTTTATTGCTAGAAGTGTATTGATAGTTCCGTAAAGGGCAACGGCAGGCTTTGAAATTGAAAGATACAAGATTGAATATGAGCGGAGGGCATTTGAACGGTAGTATCCAATCAGGCACATAACCCTTTGTCCATACTACCCTCATGCTGGATAGGCAAGGGGGAAATCCCCTTGACTGACAAAAGGTTACGCAACCTTGATCGGCCTCTTGCACTACCTATTGCTTGTTTCTGGATTCTAGCGGTTTGTCCGTCTCCCAATACTGCTAACGGGTGAGAAATTATCTCCCCGCTGTTGGGTTTATTTAGCATACACTGCCTATTTCACAACATTTGCTCTTCATTACAATGGCAACTATAGATCTCGGAGTTGTTCAATTCCGTCGTAATTTTCGATTTCTTAACTTTTGGAGCATCGTTAGATTTCACTGGTTGCCAGAAATAGAGTACTCCGCGGTCAGATCTTCAAGTAATCTAAACTTGGCTTAATTGAATCGATAAAGCAAGTAATGCAGTTTGGATTTGCAGCAGGCCAGTTACACATTACAAACTAACTGTTCGCTACTGCTAAAATAACAAAAAATTCACAAAAACATCGTAGACTGGCAATATTGAGTACATATTTTTTTGTATGTTTCATATGGCCTGTTGTAGACTATAACGTAGTAAAAACGCTTGGTGCAGTTTGGTAAAATTTCAAGTGAAAATCCATGAATTTGGCAAACTAGTTTGTATTCAAGTGGCCTCCATCTAAACACAAAAACCGAAGGAACAAAATCATTGTAGCAATAATTATAATCGTGCATCATTATTAAATGACTGATAAATCGCTACATGCACATCAATTACTCAGTGTTTTCTGAAGGAGTTTTACTTCAGCTTGTTTTGTGAAATAAGTTATTGTATCAGATGGAAACTAATACAGCCAGCAACGCCTTAATTCGATAAAAATTAGAATTAAAAAACCTTACAAAGCCCGCATTGAGTGATAAATCCATCGAATGGGACGAAGTTGCATCCAAGGACAGACCTGCAAATTTGTGCTTATAGATCGACATTAAAACGAGATATCCCTCGGAATGTTTCTTGTACTTTATAAAAAGAGCGGTGTAACTTCTCGTGAAACATACTACCAAATGTCTTATCAAACTTATCTAACAAGTGTAGAACTAGTTGAACTTCACGCTAGAAACTTCTATCAGTTATAATAATAAATTAAATCGATCATTGCATAATAGGCTGAGTTAAGGGACACATACCCTATTTTCATAACATGTCCGGGGGTGCGATTAAAACTTGTGACATTGGCGTTAGAGGTATGGATGTTTACCACTACGCCGGCGTCACTCCCTAAGTAAAAAAAATGATGATTTTAAACATTTTAAAAATATGAATTTGCAGCAATCCTGGGGGAAGAGCAACATGTTTTCACCCAGTGCCTACATGCTGTACAGATGGGATGCCAAGCGATGAATGCAGGAATAGAGTTGGAGTTCACTCGATGTTGAGAGTGGGTCTTTGCCATTTATAATTTTCGAGAGTTTGTAATCGTGTTAAATAATATTCAGTCATTATTTTTGCTCAGCTAAGTAGCGAGAGAAGATCATGCAATAAGTTTCATTCTGATTGAGTCTAATAATAATGTAATTTTATGTTGTACCATACTTTATCTTCAGATCTATTCCTCTATGAATATAAAAACTGCTGGATTCGTGTACTTGAACGGTAAAAATGTTTAACAATAGTAAGGGATCTTGTAGAGAAATCCTTTGATCAGAATATGAATGAATATTCTGGAAATATTTGACTTTATATGAGATTAGTCACGCGAGCGTAGCAATAGGAGAATTTTCAGCGGTGATTGTGTATTTTGTCCAGTCATGAGGGAATACATAATTTAGTAAAGTACCGGAGAACAATTGAATATTTTAGAGAAGATCTCTTCATGCGAATCTCTTTTTATCATTCTAAGTTTTTTTTATGATAACACATTGACTTCTTCGGCAAAATATAATGCAACAAAAAGAATTATAGAATGTTCTATTATGTACCATAGTAGATATGTGTTGGTGACTGTCCATTATTTGGAGACAGTTCATTCTAATTATTTTAAATCTGGTCGTTATTCTCAGATCCTCGACTGACTTTGCCCTTAATAACTGCTTTATGATTGCCATGAAATTAAATAAATTATTCCTTAAAATGAGCAAACAGTAGCGCGGTAACCAAGCTATTAATCACTGTGTGTCACTTTAGCCATTCAAATACCAGAGCACCTGAAATGTGAATGTATCAAAACCAATGTACATGCTAACAAGGTATACCTGAAAAATGAGCATTTTCTTTAAGGGCCATAACAAAAAGACTTATTTATAGAAAGGAAAACTGATTAATTTATTTTGTAAGAACGTCTCTTTACTTTGAAAAACAAATTAATGAACATTTGAATACAGTCCGCCACCAGCTGTTCGACGAAGCTTTGTCCTGATGTTTGAACAAGAGCTCGGCGTGCTACTTTATCGATTTGGCGAATGCGTGACCTTACGGATTCTATTAATCAGTTGTTTACAGGCCCATGACTCCATCAGTCGTTTTTGTACACCAGTGAACTCAAATATCCATTTATCGGCACATGCGACAACAGCTCATCCGGCTAAACAATCATCGACGCACCGTTAATGATGTGCTTGAAGAAATGGAATCCATATTGTATTAAAACATTGATTTTGGCTTGAAATCCTCCTTAAAGATACGGCAATATAGAGCATCACCTTCTGCTCAAACTTATGCCTAAACTTACAAATCGCGTTCGGAGTTAGACCTGTGCGCCGATCTATTATGAATCGGCGGCGGCATATATGGTATTTTCAAACGACGGCGGCGGCGAACCGGCGCGCCACGCCAGCTGATCAGGTTCTTGGCGCGGCGGCGTGGATCGGCGCGTGGGCATAGTCTTCCGTCCCTTAACATCGTCAACATGAGCACTGATAGGCAAAATAAAGTGCCCACCTCATCGTTTTTTCAATTTCTCTCATTTACTTGGTTCAAATTAAAGTAAACACACTGTATTTTTTTATTATCTTATTTTTATATTCTTTTAAGTTTCACTTATGGAATACTGCAAAAAAGGAGTTTTACTTAAAGAAAACAAATCAATTTGTGTTGAGAAAAAACAGTGACAAAATAAAGTGCCCACTTCATTTAGGCTACAGAAAACATAAATTAAAGTAAAATAAAAGCATTTCAATAATTGATGTGTCCTCCTTGTGCCTTTCAGGACCTCCTGCAGGCGCTTCGACATGCTCTCGACCAGGTTCTTTAGGTGCTGTGGATCTAGCTCTTCCCAGGCGCGCTCGCAGGGCTTCAAAATAGTTATTTTTATTGGTAACACCAGTTTTGTCAACCCTGGCATCGAGAATCGCCTACAAATTCTCAATGGGATTGAGGTCCAGGCTTTGTGGAGGCCATTCCAGCGGTTTGATCCGACAAGACCGGAAGAAAGACTTGGTCTTCTTGGCAGTATGCTTCGGGTCGTTGTCCTGCTGGAATACGAACTTCTCTTCAAGGCCCGTCTGGATCAGCGAAACCTCCAGATTTTTCGCAGGATGTTGATGTAAGAATCTGCCGTCATTATCCTGTCGATTTTCACAATGCTTCCCACTCCACCCACGAAAACACCCCAGACCATCACATTTCTCCCTCCATGCTTCATCGTGCCTTGATGTGGCGCTCCTGAAGCTCCTCTCCCGATCTGCACCAAACACGAACCCGTCGCTTTCAGTTAAACAGCTCGAATTTTGATTCGTCCGTCCAGAGAACCGTTTTCCAGAACTCTAGGGGCTTATCAGCATGCTCCTTAGCAAACCTCAGCCGTTTGGCTTTGTTTGCCTTGCTGATAAATGGGCGCTTCCGGGCAAGTTTGGTATTCAACCCCTGTGCTACGAGACGGCGACGAACAGTCCGACCGGAAACTGATAGCTGCAAGGGTTCGCTGGATCCGCGGACAGTTACCTTCGGGTTCTTCTTGACTTCGCGCGCGATCTGGTGTCCGTTCTCGCATCCGTTTTTCCGCTTCCCGCCTCTGCCAGGGCGATCCACCACTGATCCAAACGTTTTAAGCTTCAGAAGAATTTTGCCAACCGCTGCCTTACTGATACTGTACTTCTGGCGACAGTCCGGTAGCGATTCAACCGTTTTGCACATCACGAACGACCAATTTTCAGATATCACAAGGGAATTGCTTTCGAAAGCACTGCGTTCTCCACTTTTTTCAATTGAATCAAAATGCGATCACGTATACAAATGCACCAGGTTGAGCTGTTTGCTTCAAAACACGTCAAAATATCAAAACATAAACAATCTGAGGGTCTTCCAATGGAAACTTATCGAAAACATATCGAGTTTTGAAGTGGTGCAATTTATTTTGTCACTGTTTTGTTTTCAACACAAATCGATTTTTTTTCCTTAAGTAACACTTCCTTATTTTCTTTAGGCATTCGTAGAAGTTGGAAATCAGCAAGATGTGTGAGTGTGGCAAAATAAGAAAAAACCACAATGAAGCGAGCTTTGACTCTGAACCAAGTAAATGAGAGAAATTGAAAAAACGAAGCGGTGGGTAGTGGGCACTTTATTTTGCCTATCAGTGTATCTTAAATGATAATATATTTTCCCAGGTGAAGACTTTAATTTCTAATAAACAGCGTGGTTTTGTAAAACAGCTACTAATTTGATACAATTTCGATTTTTTTTTATTTGAACGTAATGGACAAAGTAAATTACGTTGAAGCGCTATATACCGATTGATTTTAGTAAAGCATTTGAAAGAGTTGATATACCAGTGTTGCTTTTTAAATTACCCAAGTAAAGATTCAATCTTGGGCTACTAAAATGGATTGTGTTTTTCTTGACTCAGAGGATGCAAAAAGTAAGATTTAAGGTAAAACTTTCAACAATTGTTAACGCAATGTCAAGCGTGCCATAAGAGTCTCATCTTGGTTCATTATTATTTATTTTATTTATCAACTAGCTGACCTAACGGACTTCGTTCCGTCTAATATTAATTTATTGCTTGCAATATCAATAAAAATTGGTTCACACAATAAATCGGTATTCGATATTTACATCATTTTTTTGGATTACATGAATGTCCTTCATTGTTGTTTCCAATCTGAAATTGACAGTCAATTGCCATACTGGAGAACATGGATATTTTCAATTTTGGCTTCTACAAGTATGGCAATTGGCAGTCATTTCAAATTGTTGATAATCTGTGATCAATTGGCCATTTTAATTGGTGTATTATGTTGAAATACTGAAGTCGTTTTTTTTTTAATTCCAACGCATAAAAAATAGGTTAATTTTTGTATGATGTCTTGCCGGATCGATATGAGTGCTGTAAGATATCAAAAAGAAACTTTCCAAAACAACAACGTTTTATGTATTTTCAACGTGACAATTTAGCACTGGCATCTGAACATCTTCATTCTATTAACAGATTGTTTGGAATTGGGATTTTCTTGAAGTTTGCTTATTTTTGAATGTGAAGAAATTTGAATGTGTTGGAAATCATTTATTTGAGATTTTTCTACATTTTTTACAAACAACATTTGATTTACACAAACAAAATTTGATATTTTTATGTGAAAAATGGTTTTTTTTTATGTAGAAGGAGATGTTCGCTCATCACCATGAGGCAACAAGAGTGAACAACAATGTTTTTTGGCTAGAATGGAAGATGTTAAGAGAAAGTGTTGAAAGTTCCGTCAGAGTGCGGCAGGTAGGAAAATTAAACAGATGTTTTTGAAAATTGAGCGAAAGCGCATGTATCCAATGGTACTCGAACTATGGACGTCAATCTTTCGCCTAACATCCTACTGAGGGTAGGTTGTAGCGACGGAACAAGTCCGTCCACTTCAACAGGCAGAAATTGACGCAAAACTTTAGTGATCGTCAGTCGTTGCGAATCAAAACAAACTCCAAAAAAGGAGAGTTCTTCTCTCCGAATGCGCTATCAGTAAATCAGAGTTGCAGCACAATAGATCGCTAAGAATGAAATCATACAAGCCACAGTGGTCACACAGTGGAATGTCACCATGAATCCACAGTGAGGGTATATCATGTGGAGTCGAGGCAACGTTTGTCACTTTGGCGAAGGAGAGATATGCAGTGACGTGACTCTCCATTTGAGTAACTCAGAAGAGTCACGTCACTGCAGGTGACTTTTCTCACTTCACCAAGTGACAAATGTCACTTCGACTCTCGGAATAACCCTCAGTTACTGATACGTTTCTTAACGCAACAATCTCTACGAATACACTCCTCAATCGCTCACTTGGCCACGTCCATGCAATTTTTGGAGATAGGAAGGATTTGGTATCTACCTAAAAAAGACACGGGGAACCTACGTAGTCTTCAGTTGATATAAAAAAAAAGGGAAATAAATAGTCGGAGGTTAAATATAGTCGAAGGTTAAAGAATAGTTAAACAGAATACCTTCTTTGGTGTACAGAACAAACATTTATTTAAAAATGGTCGTTCGGAGCATGTAGTCTAAGAGGGATAATTGATGCTCCATTTCTTTTCAAATGGATGGGACTTAAGCATTAACTACAGCCCTAGCCCCATACGGCCAATGGTTATACCGCCATTACTCACTTTCTAAAAAGAGAAAAATGTTTAAGAATATAAGGTGGTGAAAAATTACTTGTCAGAGGGTTTGCGCTCCTAATTGCATCTCTATACAAAAATATGACACCACAGGGGACGCCAGATCCAGCATACACAGCAGCGGTGAAGTTGACCATTTCGAGCCAAATGTACAGCGCATCAGGAAACAGAGAAAAGGCAACGTCACAATGCCTACTAGCAGATTTGTTCGTTTAGAAAAATCCTAGCTGAAAAACTTAATCATTCAATATATTTGTTAATTGATCCCATAACCTAGAAACTACTCAAAAAGAATTCACCGAAACCGACTACTCAGAATCGTTCACCGAAATAATTTGCTCTAATAAAAACAAGGAATCTATATCGACTGAAGAATAAAGACTTCTAAAACAACATAGCGACTATAAGCCAAGCGTAATAGTAAGCCAAGCGTAAGTATAACTGAAGCGCATTACGTCTTGAATGACATGTTTTTGTAGGGCCAACGATCAGCTGATAAATATAATTATAAAGGATAACACACAGGCCAAAAATCTGTAAAAAGTTATATTTTTAAGCGGGTAATTCTGACTCAGAATATCAGAAAACACGTTTTTTGAAAATTATTGACGTTTAGGACACATTGCCGATTTTTTTTATGCAATGAGCCAAGTTGACTAGTTTGAAGAAAAATTTACAAATCTGTTGACACCACGGCTATGATCTACGGGACACAAGTGAACCGTTCTAATGAAATAAAATAGAAATCTATCAGAGGATACGAGCGCAAGTTTGTGGAAGGTTCAGAGTCCTCAGTGACTAAGAAAATGTCGACCAAGTTTTACATGGTGGGGCATTATTCGTTAGAATATGGTCCGATATGGAAGTTACCCATACGAAGTTTGAAAGTATATAGCATAGAGATAGGGATGGAGATCGCTTGAAAATGAAAACTGAAACTGCAGGAGGTTTACGAAATCTACAATATTTAAATAGTTTATTTATAGAGATGCTTGGGGCGATCCTTTTGAGTACCAAACTGGCTTTCTTAAATGATGCATGGACTGCCACCAATCCTTAGTACTTTTGAAACAGGAAAATCATGCCTGTTGAAGTGGCGGACTTAGTCCGTGCTTCAACCTACCCCGCAGTGGGATGTTAGGCAAAAATGTCGTTGGTTCGAGTACCACTGTACACATGCCCTTTCGCTCAATTTTCCTAAAACATCTGCTATGCTTTCCAAGCCTGTCACATACACTAGCTGAACTATCAAAACTTTCTCTTCATATCTTTCATTCTAGCCAAAAACATTGTTGTTCACTCTTGGTGCCTCATGGTGATGAGCGAACATCTCCTTCTACATCATAATCGTTACTCCTCGCACGGAGAATATATAACATAACAATTAATGTAAGGAAAATCAAGTCATTTTGTCGGCCCAAGGACCACCGTACTCTGAAAGCTCCATTCTTAGGTTCACTCCCAACGGCAGTTATTATTTTTTGTGTTACGAAGTAAACTACGATACTCAACTTCGCTTCAACTCTTTCAAAAGAATGCTTCATCCCGAATGCAACTTTTATCTCCATGAACACAACGAGGATGCTTTCAAGGTACTGCTCTCTAGCACACGATCATCTTCAATGCACTTTGAAATTAATTAAAAATCTTTCGCAACTCAGAAAATTACGAAAATTTT
This sequence comes from Aedes japonicus, assembly GCA_034211315.2. NCBI lineage: Eukaryota > Metazoa > Arthropoda > Insecta > Diptera > Culicidae > Aedes > Aedes japonicus. Next base: position 22,073 of record JASCZW010007010.1, on the reverse strand, counting down.
CGGAAAAAAATTTACAGCACAGGAAAAATGCGTTCACTCAGAGTCAGAACTTACTTCCATTTTTCATCATGCGCAGGTCCAATTTACTTCTTTGCAAATATTCCGGAAGATAGCGATGAAAGTTATCTAAAGAGCATAGGTTTGCACATAAGAAATACAAATTCTTTAAAAAAGGATCCACACGTAAGGCAGGTTGAAACAAAACATCAAACACGGGTTGCTTCGATCTTCAGGATGCACTACTACATTGCAAAAATCTCTTACACTCGGCCAGAAAACTGTTGAAAGATGCAGTCGAATGAGAGATTTAGATTTTATACTCGATTCTTCTTTAACTTTTGCCCAACGTTATAATAATATAATTTATAAAGCAAACAACAAGCTCGGGTTTCTCAAAAGGGTTAGCATGAGCTTGAATGATCCATACACAATCAAAACGCTGTACATAACACATGTGAGACCCCTTCTCGAATATTGTAGCGTTGAGCACACGACGCTGAAGAAGTCTGTAAGGAGCCAGCTTTCTGTAGTGAAATTTAACGGAATTTGCTAGTGTTTACTAGTGATAGTTTAGACAATTGTTTCAGGTTTTTATTTTTTTTAGGAAAAGTGATCAAGTGTAGTGTTAATTTAAATTTTCCTAGTTTTCCAATTGTTGTACCATAGTTTTGTCTCCATATCAAGATACACATGTAAGCCGTACAGAGTCAATTCACATACAATTATTGTTATTTGCCCTACGAAAGTTAGGTTGGACGACTTGACCTAAGCCGTGTTATGAGTCACGGTGTATGTTGATTAATTTAGATAAGCTCATCTGAAAGAGAAGAGAATTCGCAATGATAGGTTTCCGGAATGATATTGTTAGGCAGAGAGTAAACACAAAAGAGATCTTAGAAAATCTTAACATCTATGCTCCCTCTCGCTTCGTAACAAATTGTTTTACATAAACAGTCAAAGAACAAACAATGCAAAGAATGGACCCCTAAATAGAATGATGTCCTTTTATAATAAGTATTGCGATATGAATGAAAATATGCTTAGAAAAATTTTATTTTCATGATTGGGGTAACTAAGATATGACAAATAAGGCGTTAAGTACTATTTGTAAAATTAAACTGGTCTAGAATAGATTGACACAACTAAATAAGTACATAAATGTAACGTTTCTGAACAAAAATATATGCACATGATCAATAAATAATTAAAAATATTCCATAAATAAAGTGCCATAATAGGTTAGAAAAATCAATCACAAGCTTCACAAAATCATCCATGGAAAATCAACTTTGTGCATTTAAAATAATAACTATGATCCATTAAATTATGCTGGAATTATTCCTATTTTGGGTTTAAACTTTAAAAAGTTTTAAGTTGAAAATCAATCCTTGGCTACGCTACTACTCAGATTTATTTACATGTCCGTTCTTTAAGCTATGCGGCTTCAATGTTGCTGGAAATGACACATGTTTCCCAATAAATTTGGTAAAAAGCACTAGTACACTTAATGAGTTACAGGTCAAATTTAAGACTTGATTAAACTGACCTTAACCTAACTACCAAAAAAATCCTCCGTTTGCATTATACCGGGCAAATACTTGAATCAGTCGTTTGCTTGAAGACGCTATGCTAACACATCGGGTATCGAACAGATCGACCTCGTTTTACCGCCTCAGTTCTTCAATCCTTAACTGCTCAGCAGGCAACATCGAGGCTCCTATGCCACATTGTACAATATAGTGTGTCAGGCTGAGCAGCGTTTGACCATGCCAAAAGATTATCAATCTCTTATGAACTGATTAAGAATATTCTTACTGTAGGTTTTTCTAAAAACCAATATTCGGCAAAATTAGTTAAGAAAATTTTCTGTTAAAATAACTATTGAAAGAAATGCTTGCTTCCTCCATAGTTCTCGCAATATCGTAAAAACAAATCTAATTAGTGCTGGTTTCTTATCAAATGTGCTAAAATTTCAAGATGTTGATCAGAACACGATTTGAAACCGCTTAAGCATAGGTAAGAGAACATTTAAAAATTTGCATCAGTCTAACTGGAATGTTAGGGATCAATTTGCCAATCTTTATCGACCAAAAATTTGAAAAAATACTAACCAAAACTCTAAAATACAAGCGTCTGAATTTGTCCCATATGATAAAGTGTACAAAGTTGATTTACTAAAAAGAAAAAAAATGAATTTAAACAATACACAACGTAAATCCCAGTATCGACCTAAAAAGTAAAGAGGTTACGGAATTTTGTTCAATATTACCAACAAATTCCGGTTTCCGGGTTTCCGGGTGACAATTGATCTGTATGGAACGAAATGTCACCTTCACTTACGGAATAATCGAGCGAAATATTTTTCTGAAAGTAAAAGTGACAGCTTCCATTCGTTTGCGTGGAAACCTTACAAATTCCATTTTTTTCCTGCTGCAGAAATTTCTTTTCGATTTTTTACTTTTCCGTTTCAGTAAATGGAATTTAACATGGGTTTGGGATAGAAAAAGAAATTTCTTTCGAACACGATACCGACCTTAAACAACGAAAATGTTTGCAACCTTTTATGCGCCATACAATAATGTTTGCAATCTTTCATACAACAGGCTAGATTCAGGCGTTATCTGGCTTAAATTTACATGAAATATCCAACTAATTTCTGCCGAATCTAGCATTCCCTTTATGTGCTTTAGATAACGCAGTGTATTTCATTGCACAAATGTGACATTCTGTGGATTAATTTTGCAACATTATGGAACGCCATTGAATCATTTTTGGATCATTTGTAACTCGCTTATGGGTAACCCGCACGAATACATAACCTCCCTAGATACATAACGATACATTTTTGACATGTTACTGCTAAATTTTTTATAAATTATGGAAAACATTGATAAATTTTATTTTTTGGAAAGTGTTGAAAATATGTGTGAACCTTCCATTGGATTTGAGTTTAACAGCTCATATACATTAAATGTGATTTGAATTTTACAGAACGTTCATGACTTCATTATGTTGAAATGTAAAATGCGTAAATTTCAAAGTAAAAGCTAATAGGCGTTATAAGTCATGTAGTAAATTTGTTACATCTATTTAATCAGGAAGTTACAGGAAATGAAAAAAAAATAGTATTTCTCATTTAATTCCAACTACCTTTATTGCTTATCTTGACTGAAACGCGTATTTCGTCTGCAATGTGCAGACTTCTTCAGTGCCATGTACTACTACTAATAGTATAACTACACGGCACTGAAGAAGTCTGCACATTGTAGACGAAATACGCGTGTGTGTCAAGCAATAAAGGTAGTTGAAATTAAATGGAAAATATTAATTTATCTTCTCATTTCTAGTTACAGGTATTCCGCAAAACAGCTCAAACTTTCTAGGATTCAGGAAGCTACGGGTTTTAATCGAACAGTGACGGCGAGCCTTGCCTACAGAAAGTGGAGATAACTGGAAAGATACGTTGAGCTGGGTATGTTGCACGAACGCCGAACAACAACCCTGCAAAGATGGCGTTCATGTCCAGTCCGACCGGTACAAGAAGATGTGGGCTGGGTGCAGCAAGATGTGGCAAGAATAAAATTGTAAAAAACAACTGTACAACACAAACACAACACAAACTGTAAGCAATGAAGAGTTGGCATTCCCTCTCTCCCCATCCAGAGTGCTTCCATCAGGTGCCTTGGTGGTCCTTCCCATATCTCTGCAATAGCATTAAAATTTTGTATTTATATGAGAAAAAGCACTACGACAACCATTGGTTGATCCTGAAATGGCAGAAATGTTGTATACCGCTTCCTGAATAGTCCTGGTTCAGTATTAGAAGACCTAAACATGAAATCATGAATGTAAAAACATGTATGTATTAATAAATTAATATACACGAAATATATAAGCATATTTAGATATGTTAAACATGTTTTCATGTATATAACAGATGAAATTCTACACGCTGAAAGTTTAATATGATTATAAATTATATACAATGATGCATTGATGAAAATAAAACGATGTTTGAATGAAATACTAAATAATATACAAATTATAATAAAATGCAGCTGCTCAGCTCATGCGGTGTTTGATTAATTCTAACTTTAAAATTACGAAAATTTCCAAAGTCAACTATTGATTTTTGAACCTGAACATCCAGTAATCGAGAAATGTCGCTTGCACACACCTGCATGCTTCGTTTATTTCCTAAAACGCGTGGTGGTCAAGAAGCACCATATTGAGGAAACGGAGAGTCCGGTGACGAGTGAAAATAAAAATAGAACACTTGACGGCGTAATTTCAACAGTGGTTAGTAGCGTTACGCATTTTGTGGTATTTACTCACCGATGGTGAAACGTTGGTGATGATTGAACAAAGACCCTGCGGTTGCTTCGACTGATGAGGCACTAAAAGATATGTAGGGCGATAAATTTGTTTTGAGGAATATGTGTGCAGCCATCCGCTTGCACACACTTGAATGGCTTTGGTTATACTATAAAGGTTTTGTGGATCAAGATGGGCGAAATTACCGTTTCTGAATCATGCGGATTTCTCGAAATATAATTGCAAAAACTACACTTGCATTTTTTGGCAAAATTTCAGCTTATGGATTAGCCCTACGTCACCTTTGCGTACAAACCCGTTGGGCTGCCTCTTGCAGTTTAACTTTATTTATTAGTTTGAGATTGTTTTGTTGCGACATCTTGAGTAGTCTCATCGTGGCCAAATTGTCACCATAACCAACAAACACAAAGTTTTGATCATATCGCACAACGATCTAGTGCTGGCGGCAACTCTCGGATGACACTACAGCATTCCATTTCCATGTTCCGTTGTCCTATCCATCCCTAAAAAAAATGTTACCCATTTCAATCTCGGGTAAACCGCATGTAAACGGTGCATGTTCTTTAACGCATAGTATTACGGCATTCGTGTTATCAAAGCAACAATAAAATATCGGCTCCGTTGAGCTAACGCGATTGAGCCTCCCAAATAAACGAGCTAAATAAAAAAAAAAGCATTAACACGTCTACTCCAAGCAGCCATGACCTCATTACCTCAATTAGCTCGAGAATAGAAGCGCTCAACAATGTTTTGCTCAAAAGTCAATTTTGAGGCCATAAAATTTTACAACCGGCGATAAATGAAAAATTAATGAGAAGGAGTTCCACCAGACAACCCATCCGAGTTAGAACCCATAAAAGCACCTCCTTTGGGGAACACTAATTTGCTACCTCGTAAACAACTGAGATGCACTACCTCGATCGACTTTGGTTCAGCTTTTCTCCATTCCTGCTCCTGCAAAAGTTTTACCAGCCGAAACAATGCAGCAGAAAACTAGCCAGCCAGAGGATTTTGTGGTTGGATTAGTTCTTATCAAAACAACATTTACAGTTTCGGACTGGACGAGGGGCCATAAACCAACGCAAGGGAAAACAAAATGGACAAGAGCACGATTGGCAAAATCCAGTGCAGACGTCACAAAGGAAGGATCCGATAATTTCTTGAGAAAACAAAAGATTACAGCATTGCGGACCGAAAAGGCACCAGCCAGCAGTCCGTCTGACTAATGTTGATGGTAGGGATCAATAGACATCGTCTCCTGGGGGAATGAGCCGGAGGCTCCAGAACTACTTTATTACATTCGATGTCTTCTGTCTTTGTTTTTCTTTCACTAAGCTTGGACTGGATTTCATTTCTTTGAGAAGCATGCGGAAAGCAGGAAAGGGTTCAGAACATCGAACATCGGAAATAGTAGGTACAAACTTGCCATCGTAAAGTAATAAATTCAAATGAACTACTACGGGCTGTTGTTATCAAATAACACCAGCTGATTGAGGAAGCCTTAAACTCATTCCATTGCCTTCCCGATAGTGACTGTATTCGTGATTTCCATCTGGTACAAGAAAGGGAAATTTCATCCAATCAAACAATTGCACCGTACCGCGCAGGCTTATCAGAAAAGACGTCGTCTTTTCCACAGCGAACAGCACAGACAGGCGACGAAAGTTCATCGCCGTTCGCCGAAAGGCCAACCGACGACGGGTGAAGGATTTTCCCCCGGGGAAGAGACAACAAAGTAAATGAACTCTCCCCGACACAATCCCTCTCGGTCGCTCTTGCTTCTTGCACACTTGCAGTGGTGAAAGGTCGCCATTCCCGGTGCCCTCCGCCAACACCGCATCCCATCGGATTATAGCCATTCTGTATTGAAAAGTGAACAAAAGTCCTTCGAAAAACAATTGTAAGCCTAATGCCCATCCCAAACAATGCAAATTGATCCGATTCCGTCTCCCACTGACGGATTCTTCGACGGGGCTCCGACAATCGGCTCTGGGACCATTTACAGGACTTACCATTAGCGAATGAATCGCTCTCACTAAATATCATCATCAGAGGCAGCAGCATCGTCATCATCATCGAGACATTTGGGTGAGACTAGGTAATCTTGGACGGAGTCCCTGGAGAAGATTCCATTCTCAGTCAGTGGTCTGATCGAAACGATTAGTGAGGCAGTCTGACCGATGCGGTCCTCGAGCAAGGAGACTAATTCTCCTGGAAAGGACCAATATCTGCCTGCAGATAAGATGACCGCAATCTTAGTTTGTCCAATAAAAACAAAAGATTAACAACCATTAGCAAAGTAAGCTTCATTTGGGGATTGGCGATTTAGCATTTTTGAAAATTTGGAAATCAAAATCCTTGCATTTTTCGGTGCGGATAAGCGTGCTTTGCTTTTTTTTCTTGAGGAATTTGAGGCATTTCGTAGTCATTCCATAAAGAGGCGTGACTTGATTTGGACGTTTTGAATACAAGGGTGGTAGATGTGTGATGCATAGCCGCTGAGATGAGGAGAATCGAAGATCCGAATCGTCATAAAAAACAGTTTTCATAGCAAAGTAACATAGACCCTAGTAGCATAATTACCACATTTCCGTTGAGGAAGCTAGATCATGGCTAATTTACAATTACAATTAAGTTAATGCAATCATGCTCGATGGTTACACATTAGGGACAATTATCAAAAGATTAATCAATTTAAGTCACGTGAAATCTAAAGACATGAGATAAGCCGTATCTGGGAACTGGCTACACAGTTCGAAAAAATAGCGCGAATTTCTGTTCTTTATCATGCACATAAATGGAGCGTCACAAAACGTACAAGCTAACATTATAAATCGTGTAAAGTTCTGGGACATTCCATTTATTTCCGAAAATATTGTATACAAAAGTTCGTCTTCGTTACAACTGTTTCATGCAAGTGGCTACTTCGTGTGGAAGGAGAGACAATTTTACATGCTCTGATTTTTACATCACAATGAAAATTCAGATTTTTTTTCTGTGTAACCAAAAAGTTTTCTAAAGTCTTTCCCCTCATCATCTCTCATCATGACCGGTGTACAACCCAAAAAACAATGTTAATTTAATTTCAGTCGTATAGCACTCCTCTAGGCTTTGTTAATAAACACTGAAAAAAATCTTGCAGTGGAAACTACCATTTTACCTGACTGTTTTCAAAACTAACATGAAACTTCATTCAAAATTACTACGTTTCTGGTACAGTCTTAAATATTTGTGGTATATTAGATAGAACTCATGTTAATATCAACCCTACCATAGGTGACTACAATCGCAACCATGTTCAATCAAATGGATTCATAGTCTGCTGAAAATTGATGGTATTTCCGCTTAACTTAACCCTCGAAATGGTGGTTTCTAAAGTGGATTTTTTTTGCGTGTGCATCCAACACTGTTTCTATTATGAACTGAACAGAAAGAATCACAATTTTGCCAAAACGCCAGCAATGATCACTATAAAACTATTTGGTCATTTAATAACTTTCCTCAATGTCAATTTACCGTTTAATTGAATTTAACGGAGGCAAAATGATTTTAGAATGCTTTTTCAACTGACCATAATAAGTTATATGAATGAGTCCTAAAACGCCATTTCGAAACAGCATTATACGAGTTCATAAAGTCGAAAGAATAAAAAGCCTTTTAAGATCGTTGTAAACAAGTTGTATACACAGAAATCAAAAATTAACAGGCGCTTAAAATTCACCCTCGTTTAATTTCTAGCCATAGGAGGCGTAAACAAAGAAATTATTGGCAATCTTTCATGCGCCTTACAACAATGTACTGTGGTCCGTAATGCAAACTTAGCTGGAAAGATACATTTTCAGCCTAAGTTTAAAGTTTTTAAGCAAAACTTGTCTCCTACAAAAATGTTTCTAAAAACAAAGCGCTTCTTTTGGTGTAAATGAAAAATCGAGATTATAAAGTTGTAGATTAAATTATTGGAAGCAAGTTGACCGAATAAGAGCATGTTCTCCTACGTAGCGTAGGGTGTTTCATAAAAAATCAGTTATTTTGCTGTAATTTTGTATTTCAAATTTTTCAGCAAAACTGCCTAGCCATGCATTCTAGAACAATAAAAAAACAACTTTTGCTGTGCTGTAATTGCCTCTATCGTATTTCAAAGAAAAGTTGTTCTGGTTTTTGTAAACAAAATAGACTTTTTTTAAATGTTAATTGGGCAAAAAAAAAAAAATTCTATATCTATATTTGAAACGATTTTATTATTTCAAATCATATATGAATACAGGAGATAGGTTTTTTTTTTAAATTGAGTAAAACACATTCGAAATTGGCGTAAAATTACGCAAATCGATAATTACACGCTAGAACTTTTAACTTTCTAACTATAATTTTGCTCTAACTTTGTTTTTCAAGTTTGTAAACTTAGTTGTCTATAGATGATTTTTATAATTTAAAAAGATAAAAGTTTTGACGTATAAATCCCACCAATGTCTCTTACCGTTAACGAGTAATTAACGATGTTCATATGAAATTACTCCCTTTTCAAATGTGTTTCACTCAATTTAAAAAAGTTTAAATGTAATTTGAAATTATAAAAAGCCTTTCAAATGCTGTTAAAAAATATTTTTTTGGTGTGCCCCAACTAGAAAAATCAACATTTAGAAAAGTGCCTATTTTGTTTACAAAAACCATAATCACTTATGTTTGACAAACGATTGAGACGACTTCAGCACACCAAAAGTTGAAACTTTTATTGTTCTAGAATCAATGTGAAGACAATTTTACTGAAAATTTGAAAATTTGAAATAAAAAAGTTAAAATAACTGATTTCTATAGGGACACTCTAAGTTGCATAGGAAAAAATGCTCTAATTCGATCATATCATAAGGCACAGAAAATTTTACACGAACAAACTTGCTTGAAATTATTTAATCTACAACTTTTCTGAAAAATGTATGCCTTTATTTCTGCAAATAAAAAAGTAATAATCTCGATTTCTCTGACTGAACAAGCGCGTAAAATTTACCCTCGTGAAATTCCAAGCCAAAGGAGCGTGAACAACGATATTGTTTGCAATCTTTCATACAACAGGCTAGATTCAGGCGTTATCTGACTTGAGTTTACATGAAATATCCCATTATTTTCTGCCAAATCTAGCATTCCCTTTATGTGCATTAGATAACGCAGAAAATTCAGTGTTTCTTTTTATCTGTGCACCCTAGTTTTCCTTCACACCAACAGAAGCGTTATTGTTAAATACATCTTTGTAGGAGACAAATTTTGCTCAAAAAGTTTAGGCTGAAAATGTATCATTCGGGCGATCCAGCTTTATTAAGTTTTACTAAAGTTTTATGAAAGCAACTAAAAATTAATTCGGTTTTATTATGGCAGCAAGAGATTTTAGTCAGGTTTATAAGAACCTACACAGCTTCTTTACAACGATGATAAAACCTTGGCTTCTAAAATTGCTTTTACTCCTATCAAAGGTTTTATTTTGACTTTGTTAACTCATAAAATGCTGTTTTGAAATGCCGTTTTAGGACTCATTCATATTATCTTATAATGGTCAGTTGAAAAGGCATTTTAAAACCATTTTGCTTCCAGTAAATGCATTAAACGGCTAATTGGCATTGAGGAAAGCTACCAAGCGACCAGAAAGTTTTATAGTTTCCATTGCTAAGACAAACTGGCTTTTTGGCAAAACTGTGATTTCTTGCAATCGCCATATTGAAATATATGAAATAATTTAAATGTGGAAAAATAAATACACCAAATTTTAAATGTAATAAAGGGTGTATTCGATAAAAATGGCACACAGAAAATCTTCTGTAACTTTTGAATCGTATGAGTAAAAAACCTAGAAATTTGAGTAGATCTTATCCATAGTGTATTATTTACATCTGCCAAGTTTCATAGTTATACATTCAGTAGTTCCAGTCATGTCGTCGAAACAAGAAATTGTCCGTGAGAAAATTTTGTGCATTTTGGGCGTCCCACCGGTGGATTGCTAAAAGGCTTGGAATTGCAAATACAACTGTGTCTCGTGTAATAAGAACCTTCAAGGAGCGTCTGAGTGTCCAAAGGAAGGAAGAGAGTGGTCGTAAAAGTGGTCCAATGGACAATAAAATAGCCAGGAAAGTCGTACAACAATTCAAGAACCGTCCAAACATGTCAATTCGAGATGTCGCTAAAAAGTCTAAGGTGTCAGTCGGTTTTGTGCAGAAAACCATGAAGCGTGCTGGGTTACATGTTTACAAAGTGTAAATAGCCCCAAATCGGAATGAAAAACAAAACATCACTGCGAAAACCCGCGCCCGGAAACTTTACACGAAGCTGCTCACCAAATCCGGTTGCACCGTGATGGATGACGAAACATACGTCAAGGCCGACTTTCGTCAACTTCCTGGGCAAGAATTATTCGTTGCCAAGTCGAAGTTCGATGTTCCGGAGGATGTTCGAAAGAAGAAACTATCGAAATTTGCAAAGAAGTTTCTAATCTGGCAGGCGATTTGCGGATGTGGTGAAATAAGTGTTCCCTTCATCACTTCCGGAACAATACACGGTGCGATTTACACGGAAGAGTGCCATAAGAAGCGTCTCTTGCCATTCATTAAGAAGCACAAAGGATCAACTCTGTTTTGGCCTGATCTAGCATCCTGCCACTACGCTCGAAACATATTGGAGTGGTACCGAGCCAACGGAGTCAATTTTGTGCAAAAGGATATGAACCCACCAAATTCACCGGAACTTCGTCCAATTGAAAAATTCTGGGCAATTATGAAAACGGAACTTCGCAAACATTTTCACAACCGTCTCTAGAGTGGGCCACATTGTACACATTTCGGCATTAAAGATGCATAGAGGAGGTGTTGGTGGACAAAACAGTTTTGAATGTAGTTCCATTAACAAAGCCGGGAGGAGTGCTATACGGGGCTGGAATAGAACTGATATTGTTACTTGGGTTCTTATAAACTCTTTTTTATGAAACGTAAAACACAAAATCCTACAAATATTTAATATAACTCTTAAACACAAAATTATCAAATCACTCTCAAATAAGAAAAAAACGAAGTTATAACTCTTCGAAAATTATTAACACAAATGAAATATTTTATATGATACAATCAGTTTAGGAATCCATTCTAGGATGCCCAGTGTCTGTTTTGATTAACGATGATGAGGACTTTCAAATAAAAAATCTCAAACATACAAAATATGATCAAGGATATGAAATATTGAAACAGTTCATCAACCCAAAAGAATGGGATTTTAGAAAATGATCATTTCAGTTACTCCATTTTAAGGACTGTATCGAAAATAAGTTACCCGTATATTTTCGATGAGGGTATTATCATTTATTCACACAAATGAATGATTCTTCATTGTGTGGAATTGATCTTGAACATTGTGAAGACCAGATGAAATTAATATTATTCTTTCACGAATTTGAAAATTTGCGATTCTTTGATCAAACACTTTTTATAAAGTTCCAAGTGTATCATGAAATTTTTTGGACGCCTTAGCCCAAATTTGTTTGAACTTCTGTCAATTTGAACAATTTGCCAGATTGGTGTCTTTTTCCGTGAGCCAATTGAGAGTTGTTTTGGCATTACAGTGGAAGGGTACTATATTCCTGATATAAAGGCAGCAACCTCTTCTGCAGACACTTGGATCGACAGATTTTCGCATTGATTGTTCCGGTACACAGTAAATATATTTGAATATTAATGACAACGTAATTTGTAAAGTGCTATAATAAATATTAACCTAATTCTTAATCGACTCCAATTTCCCATTTACTTAAACGTAAACAAAATTCCCATTACCTAAGTTTGAAAAATCCATTCTTTTAGATTTAATTTTAATGCTGTAGCTCAAGTTTAATTCAAACGACATATAATTTTAAGCTACAAAATGATTTTTCAATTTCAGACGCTTTAAGTTTACATGTTCTTAACGTAAAACGACATCACCGTGTAGCGCTTGTCATTTCCTGAAAAGTATCGTGGCCGCCATTATTATCGCTGAGTGTTAGTCGAGGCAAATTAAAAAAGAAAAGAAATGAGAATGTTGTGTACAATATGTAACTTTTTGGTGGAGAGCATTGAGAGCTTTTTGAGACACGTTCGTGTCCGTCGAAATTTGATGTTGTTCAAGTGCCCGGTCAAAAACTGTGTTAAAGTGTTCAAATCTTATAAATCTTTCCGAAAACATCGACGATGGCGGAATTTTGAGGCAGCACGTGGCCCTCTGCGCCCTCTGTATTGTTATTCAAACGCTGCGGACATATTTTTCCTCGGAAAGAACAAGAATTATCGACTTAGCAGGTTCTCAAAAACCGGTTAAGCTGCAGCAGATAAGCACAGACTATGAAATCTTCGAATTCCTGGCAAAATCTGTAGGAGAAGATTTACCTCGTTTTGAAGAAAGAGGTAACGTGTACTTTTTACTATTATAAGTTGTTATTGTTTTGAGCATAAGTATCTATTATCTTACAGATCGGTACTGGAATTGATGACCTTAGCGAAGAATCACATGGACCTGTTATAATTGGCATAGGTAACGTAATAGTATTTAAAGCTCTACTGCCAAAAGATGCATAACTGTCCCATGTGCGATGGAGTTTCATATACACATGAGACAATTATACTTCCACCGGCAGTTTAGTTTAGCTACTTATAGTGCAGGAAGGCAAACTAACATAAAAGTTAATGATCCACATATACTATGAAAGTTGTTTTCGCTCAAAATCGAAACCCCGTTCACAAGTTATTACGATCAAACTCATTGTAATTGAAGAGTATTTAACTCAACGCATAGTCTATTTAAATCACTTTTTATTGCCTACACACCACCAAAATCTCGTGTAAATTTCTGTCTCTGAGACCGACACATGCAAGCGTCCTTTAGCGCATAAGAATGTGTTGAAAGAGATGAGAAAATAAATTCAACTGAACGCATCTTTTGTTGAATTGTGTATGTGTCAGTTTCGAAGTGTGTAGGTAGGTGACGAAATTCTCAAGAAATTAAAATGGTCAGAGATTATTGTTTAACCAGAATCTCTATTTTAACTCTTCAGACATTTGAAATGGATCCTGGATGTTCTACGTATTTACTAAAGGTACATCAGGCTTTCTTTTGGCCATAGAAGATCTCATGTGTGTCCAATATGTACACAGCACTATGTACATGAAAAGCGCACAAAAGTTTATAGAGCTGATTCAGGAATATTTGTTGAAAATATTTCCAACAAGAGGATCGAAATCGAGTGCTACCCGAATTGGAAAGCAACAGAGGATCGTTAAGAAAGTAATCACTTTACTATCAAGACATGGATTGTCTGCAGAAGATAATTAATCTTATACGATATGTTAAACATGTTTTTTAAGTCTAATGTTTAATCGACCACCATTGCAAAGGTTCGTTTTTTCATTTATACCTGATTTAACAATAAAATCTAATTGAAGTAAAACAAAACAGCATATCTTTTATTTATTTAATGACTTCTGAAAGTAACAGCCCAAAGCAGATTTTGCAACATAACCTCAATTTGGCTATAAAGATGCGTGAAAATTCCGTTAGATTTGAATTTTACAGCTCATAAAAAATACTTGTGATTTGAATTTTACAGAACGTTTAAAATTACATTCCGATGAAATGCAAATCGAGACAAATTCAAACCACTTATAGAAAGGCGTTATCAGTCCTGTAGTTCATTTATTACATCTTATCAAACAGAAAGTTACAGGTTTTATTCGAACTGTGTAGTGTAAAAAATGGTAGACTACATACCGCAGAAATAGGAACAGCTATATTTTTTGACCACACTTCTCAACTTGAATCGACCAAGTCACATACTCCCCTACGTCGGCAGAGTAATATTGTGGACTTGGAAAGGTTTTCGAGTCCACTGTGACAACAAGGTATCGTCGTCCATCAATATACATGCATCCGGTCGCAGCAAAACTCGCGAATACAATTGTCGGGCCCTTGTTGCTTCTATTCTGCACTTTGTTTGGCGATTTTCCGCTTCTTGTAGGTCTACAAGTTGTTCCGTATCTTGATGCGTTAAATCGTTCCAACACTGGTACTCGCTTTATTGGTCAATTTACGTATCGACATTCATTTTTTCTTTCGAATTAGAGCTACCACTTTCTGACCCAGTTTGGGGTTGGAAGATCCAGGTTTTCTGCCTCTTCTGTCAGTTTATCCAACGAACAGTGTTCCCCAAACTTGGTTATGGTGGATTTTACACTCGCATGATGAATTTACCCTTTTCACGTAGCCATGTGTTCAAAACCTTAATTTCCACGTCTTGTTCAATACGCGGAAGTTTGAAAACGTATAATTTAAACAGTGCAAAAAAGTAAACAAACGAAAAATGTGAGCAGTCAACCGCACAGTATGCTATGATTAACACATTAAAACCAACACAAATTCGCGCGTACAACGCAAATTTACGTGGATAGCTTGTTTTCGATACATTCCTTATGCTACGTAGTTTGTGTCACACAGAGTAAATGTTCAATTCAAAAAGTAAACATTCGGCTCAGTTGACCGAATATTTGATAGTGTCTACCGACATAACAGGTGTGTGCCACGCTACGGTGGTCTATGAAGGTGTTATTAAATTGTCAGTTGCAACCACAATGTCTAAATCAGCTTCCTCATTTTATCCTCCACGCAAAGTGAAATTCATCCAGGAGAAAGCCAATTTGAACCTACATATAGAAGTTTTCATAATTAAAATTTCAACAATCGCCTCAAATCAAACTCTTCTGTCGACTATCAGCCAAAAAAGGGCACCGAAATATTAATAACAGTCACCCCATCACCACAAAAATCCTCCTCTCCCCACCTGTCTTCCACGCAGCAAACAATTGAACACGCCGTTTGAAAGGCAATCAAGATTTTCATCATCATAATCATCGAGAAAATCGCGAACAAATCTTCAATTTCCTTTTGCCATTTTGCCTTTCGCCGTGCTCGTGTCAGGACGCGGCGCAGAACTAACTGCCGATAGCCGTTCATCCTGATGGCCTGCCGCCGAATGGGGAGTGAGGAATTGTGTCACTGTCTGCGTTCAGTCAGCGCTAACGTCCGGAACCGAAACGCAAAGACCAAAAGTCGGAATCAAACATCATTGAACAATAATCGATCCACTTATGCGCGAGGGCAAAAAGAATGGAATTGAGTTGAGAAGAATAAAAAAAAATCGAAGAGCTGCGCCTCCACAGCAACGAACGAATGACTGAACCCATCTCGCACAACTCAAATACAACATAATAGTATCTCAATTGAATCATAATAAATCTCTAAATGGAAAATATTAAAAACGCAACGGCATTCGCGAAAGAGCTAAGGGATGCTCACCGCGGATGAATCATGCCGGCTGTGATCGATGAATGGCGGAAAAATGACCATCCCAGCCACAGTCATCAATATATCCACCGTTCCAGTTCGTTCTAGACTTGGACGACGACGATGGCAACTTAGTCGTTAGGATTTTCGAGTGAGTATAAATCCTGGAAAAAAGGCGAATCTATCGGAGAAGGGGCCGTGTTAGGGGCTGCATACAGACTTAAATGAAAGGGGTTTGATTGTTGTGGGTGGCAAATCGAGTGGCTTTTTATTTATGGCTCGTGCGAGCATCAAGTGGAATTCGTTCAGAAGTGAGCTGAACCCGAAAAGAACAAATTTAGGACGAGGATAGAGGATGGCAGTGAGTGGCAACAGGATTTGGGTTGCGATTTTAGAGCTGGGGTGTTTCGCAATCGTTGTGGGTGGACGAGGAATTATCTCGCTATTTATATTTTTGGAGTGTTCTTTTTTGGTAGGTACAAGTCAATCCGCAGGTAGGTAGATGCCAAATATTGAAGACTACGCTTTCGATTATATGCGTTGAGGTTCAACCTACAGTTGAAATCTGATAAGAAAATCTACATTGGGCTGACAAGATGCTGACATGAGTAAAAAGTCGGTATGCGACAGTTCATATTTCGCGCACCATTTACTCATATGCGGTTTCAATTCACTGGTACTAAACTAGAGTAGAATCAGCTGGCAAAAATCAGTTTTTCCAGATTTCAACTGTTGCCAAAATACTGGTTGAGGGTTGCACAGTGTTCGCGAATTTCGATGGCAATCGTTGCTCTTTTCATTATTTTATTCAATTTGAAGAATCTTCACTTCGGCACGGTTCGATGCGTATTTCAAAGCTGGAAGATGACAATAAAGACCGGGGGTGACGGGGGAGGAAGGCGTTTTAAGTTTACTATAATAGCTTTTTATTGCTATTCATTATGTAATTTCGGAGCGTGTGCTCAAAGAAGCGGAAACGAATGTATCACTAAATTAGATTCATTGGCATTGCTGAGATGTTAATTAAGTTCGTTAACAATTAGATGGGATGTTTCCGCAGGAATGAAGTTGAATTGTTACCGAGTATAGTGAGAGATGTTTCTGGATATGAGTTTTAACGAAAGGGACAGATTGATCACTATCCCACACAGATAAAAAGAAACATTGCATTTTTGGTGATACACATAAAGGGGCATGCTAGATTTGGCAGATATTAAAGGGATATTTCATGTAAACTTAAGCCATATAACGCCTGAATCTAGTCTGTTGCATGAAACATTGCAACACGTTTGCACAAACATGTAACAGACTAGATTCAGGCGTTATATGGCTTGTTTGGCGATGAAATATCCCTTTATCTACCAAACCTAGCATGCCTCTTATGTGTATCACCAAAAATGCAATGTTTCTTATCTGTGTGGGACACCCACCTTTCGTTGTACCATATCCAGAAATTATCTCTCAATTATACTGGTAACAATTCGGCTCCGATAAACTTAAACGTTTTCTTCAAAATACCTTCTTATTGTCATCTTCAATTTACCGAAGACTTTCAAATTACCGCGAAAGAGTTAACACGTTAATGAAATTCGTTAATATTTGTATCCTTTCAACCAGAAGTTTTGGCACAGTGCCAAAATACTGGTTGAGGGTTGCACAGTGTTCGCGAATTTCGATGGCATTCGTTGCTCATTTTCACGTATTTTATTCAATTTGAAGAATCTTCACTTCGGCGCACGGTTCGATGATGCGTATTTCCAAAGTTGAAAGATGACAATAGAGACCGGGGGTGAGCGGGGGAGGAAGGCGTTTGCAAGTTTACTATAATAGCTTTTTATTGCCATTCATTATGTAATTTCGGAGCGTGTGCTCAAAGAAAGCGGAAACGAATGTGTCACTAAATTAGACTCATTGGCATTGTTGAGATGTTAATTAAGTTCGTTAACAATTGAGATGGGATGTTTCCGCAGGAATGAAGTTGAGTTGTTACCAGAGTATAGTGAGAGATGTTTCTGGATATGAGTTTTAACGAAAGGGACAGATTGATCACTATCCCACACAGATAAAAAGAAACATTGCATTTTTGGTACGTCCCACACACCAAAAGAGGGCATGCTAGATTTGGTAGATATTAAAGGGATATTTCATGTAAACTTAAGCCATATAACGCCTGAATCTAGTCTGTTGCATGAAACATTGCAAACATTGTTGCATGGCGCATGAAAGATGGCAAGCAATTTCGTTGTTTACACCTCCTTTGCTTGGAATTAACCGAGGGAAAGTTTGCACACAAGTCAGTTAAAACTCATTATTTTTTCCTGTGCATATACTATTCCACCAAATAATCATTTGTTACAATAACCTCATCTTACCAAGGCTAAAATTAACAAACAGTTACAAACAAAAACATTTCGCGGATCAGGATCTAAAACTATATTTGATTATTTCTTCAAATCAAGTAATTAACACTTTGGGCTTTCGCGGTCCCTGAACTTTGTACAACACATGTAAATTTACCCTTGTCGTTTGTGATGCAATAGCACCTATCGATGTAGGGGCCAACCTGTTCCGCAAGGACCTCGTTCTGCACCAAGCAGTGCCTATGCCTTTGGATTACATATATTCTCCTCAAATAGCCCTGTAGCATGTGAAAATGATATCGTAGTAGCAGTTGCTTTGATGAAAAATGTGCGTTCCACTACAATAATGTATTGAAGAATATATCGAAAATATAGCTATCCACGTTCTAGGTTGGGTGAAAAGAAACCTCCTTAGGAATGAAAAAAATGTGTATTTGTACGCATGCATTTGACATAGTTTTTATGTGTTCATCATAGCATACTGTGCGTTTGACTTGATGTATATAAATGTCAACGTCAGTTGAGCAGAGTTGCACAGTGGTCGCAAAGGCGAATTTTGCTGGAAAAATACGATTTCAGCCTAAGTTTGAAGTTTTGGAGCAAACTTGTTTTCTACAAAATTGTTTTTAATAAAGAAGCCGTTCTTTTGATTTGAATAAAAACTAAAGAAATCGAACATATAACTTTTATTTGCAGAAATAAAGGCATATATTTTTCAGAACAAAATGTGAGATGAGTCAATGTTAAGCAACTTTGATGATGATGATGAGATACTACCATCTATTGTAGCAAGGTAACTTTCCATAGCAGTGGAATAATCTGAAAAACGATTTGATCATGATTCTACTGTTGTTTATGATCTTCAAGCTCCTGTATGAAGGGCCAAAAACGTTTGGGCGGGCCCGTAAGCAGAGACACTTTCGCGAAACCCGCGAATATAGGGAAGAGAATATCCTTCCAAAAGCAAGTTCACACATACAGCATTAGAGTCGAGCCCTCGATTGATGGGGTCGAAGAGCCCGCCCTCGTTCCACGAAATGGTAACAATAGGGAGGAGGCAGTCCCATGCTCCCTACCCAAATCGTTTCACTTGAGTGCCCAGATGGTCCCTCCCCTTTTCCGGTATATATTATGTGTCGATATGATGATATTCAGTATATTTTGCGGTGAGGTCATTTGATTGCTTACCTCTGTAAAGGGGAAAATTTGTCTGAAAGTAAAATTCGGCTAGGGGTTTATACCGTTCTTTATTGCTCTGTGTTGTCTCAATGTTACTGCATTTTGAAGAGTTGACTTTAGGATGACGATATGATATTGCTCGTGGTCATAGGATAGGGAAGAAAACAAAAAGGAACAGGGATTAGTGATTGGTAACACGCTATGCGCATGTGAGAGTTTTTCATGGTGATATTCTCACAACGGCCGTTCAGAATGGTTCGACGGATGCATATGAGAGATCATTTCCGCTGAGTTTTCGCTCGTTTACTCAATTCTATCATGTTTGGTTATAGAATACAAGAAACGTTTTACAACGTGCTTCATTTGTGAATAACAGGACAATGACCCCCCTTCGCTTCTTCAAGTGATCATTACAAGCTGTCCATTTGGTTCAGGCACTTTTGAAAGTTGATGGGGCAGCTGATTCACACATGAAATCCTGCCACGACCGACTCGACAGAACGCGCCCATACCCCTTTCTGAACCGAAAGGCAGATGAGACAATTTTAAACAACTTTGGACAAATACATTTTTCTGGAACTTCTGAGAAATGACCGGATTAGCGCAATTTCTCCTACGTAGCTTAGGGTGTCCTGATAAAAATCAGATATATTTCTCTAACGCTATTATTTCAAAATTACCAGCAAAGTTTTTCTCGGATGGTTTTAAAAGATAAAAAGATGTATTTTTTTGACCTATAAATCTAAGCCGCTATCTTTTGCCGAATTTAGCGAGTTATTTATAATTTTCTTATATCTTGCGCTCCTTTGCAAATGTGTTTTTATCAATTAAAAAACCCAATCTATTTTTGTCTGCCTCAACCAGAGAGACTAACATTTGAGAAAGTCCTATTTTTATTATAATACAAAAAACCATAATAACTTTTGTATGACATACGATAGGGACGATTCCAGCACATCAAACGTTGTATCGGTTACTGTCCTAGAATCAATGGGGAAAACAACTTAGCTGAACAATTTGAGAATTAAAAGTTAGAGCAAAATAGGTGATTTATATACACTGAAAATTTATTTTCGTAAAGTAGCCACGCGTTTCGTAGACATGGATTTTGTAAAGAACAAATGTCTCGTATATTGTATGAAACATCTCATAATGCTTTTTATCTGGTGAAATGCTATCATTACTCCTCCTTTTTGTAAAATGCACGAAATGAACTTCGTGATGACCAGCCAATCACTGCTTCTCTTTATACCGCACTCATGCACGATGGTGTTGCTGCTGGTGCATGGCGCGAAATAATTTGCATATCCCAAAATAAAAAATGCGCGAGCTGTCGTGAGCTACAAGTTCATGTTCATTAATCAAGATTGTTCTCCACGAGTCAGCGTGGCCTAGTGAGATCAACCACGGATTTTAGAATCAGCACTTTCCAAAATATTCAGGTTCGAACCCCGCGTCTGAAAGCTAATAAAAAAAACGTTGGACAACTCCACGTGGTTCTGTCAGTCCTTCATGCAACCACCAGAGAGACGTTTTCTATTAGTTGTGAAAAAATATTCGCAGCTCTTTGCATTGTTTCCGTACAATGTACGAATGTTCTTTCTGTGTCAACAAAAGCTTCGTGCTTTTGACAGTTGCGCGTGCAATTAATTACGAATGTATTTTCATAAAAGAACAAATCAGTTTCGTTGCTGAAAGATTGGTGAGGTATTACTTTCGATTTTGTGACCTGCAAGCTAAAATTAACTTTCCAGTCTAGGAACACCTTAAGCTACGTAAGAAAAAATGCTCTAATCCGGTCATTTCCAAAGCTATAAAAAAATGTATGCATCCAAAGTTGCCTGAAAATGGTCTCACCTACAACTTTCCTGAAAATTTTTTGACTTTATTTCTGAAAAAAGTTAGGATTTTCGGTTTTTCCGAAAAACAAACAACACCCTAGTTTTTATTCAAACCAAAAGAACGGCCTCATTATTAAAAAACATCTCTTCCTCCAAAACTTCAAACTTGGGCTGAAAACGTATCTGTCCAGCTAAAATCGCATTCTGAACCACTGTGCAATGAGTCGATCGGTTGGAGTCAAAGGGCTTATGAGAATGAAGAAAGAAATGTAACATAACAGTTAGTCTTAAGCAGAACGATAGAGAGCGTGATAGCTGTGTCCATTCTCCGCAAATAATTAACAACGGCACGATGAAAAAAAATTAAGGTGGCAGTAAAGATGTGATGGGTCTCGAACAAATAATGCATGCCAAGGAAGGAACTACGCTTGTTCAACTAAAGGGTGTTTCCGATCAAAATGTGTGTGAGTCGATCAATGTTTTTATTAATAAGTCAAATTCTTTTTCTTTTTCAGAGTTCTGTTAATACAGAATACAGGACAGCTGGAAAGCTTCCTTTTTATCCAATGCGAATTGCCGGGTCTTTCGTTTAACACCTACCATAAGACTCTGTACAGTCTCCTTGTTCACTTTATTCGCCGCAGAACGCCAGTTTGATTTTTTGGTCTTCTTAAGGTTCCACCTCGACGATGGCCTTATGTTGTTCGATTGGTGGTGGAGCTCTGGCGTGTTAAAAAGGTTCGGTCCTTGGGCACCACTTGAACGTTGATGGCAGCATACCACTCCATGGCCTTTTTCCGTAATTGCAAGATGCTAAATCCGGCCAAAATAGAACGGAACAATTGTGTCACTTCAGGAAAGGCAGTAGACGTGTTTGTAGGCACTCGCTCAGATAAATTTCATGCGGTGAGGGTAATGCGGAGTACACGATCATACGATACGATATACGATCAGCCAAGCATGAGGCAATCAGCTTTAATAGCTGGCGGTGAACAATGAGACATAATGAACAACAGCG